>JAMYHI010000365.1:0-19923 GCA_025531525.1 Pichia sp. P7020A | reverse complement strand
TTATTGGCCAAATCGAGGAGAGTGCCCGGAAAATGGAGTCTACAGAGCGGGTCTATTGTACATTGTTCCTTACATAATTGGATAAGGTGGGGTGACTGGCGGGTGTTATGCACAATCAACGGTGGCAATTGCGTCAACGTCCTCACACGTCGGGGTTACCTCATGCAAACTGCCAATATGGGGATGGCTGGCGGTGCACATCATTCCGTCTTTATGAATAGGATGTGTTGTGTTACACTGTTACAATTCACATGAAGAGCATGCTAGCTACCCCACATTAAGCCCTGATACCCCTAAACCCCCATATTATGTGTTGTATGGACGAGTTGCCTGTTCATACAGTTAGCGTGTTCATTGTGTAGAACTCCGCTATCTGGTGCCTGGAACATTTAGCTGACGCTACTGACTGCGCCACCTGCGCCATCAAATAAGCACATACCTTACCTAGGGGGCGCAGGTGGCGCGGACTGTATAGCATTAGCGGATTGCTGCTCTTGGCTCTTGGCGCTCTGACATCTGACGTTTAGAGTTTGGAATATTCACTAAAGATTCAGCTATCCGAAAGCGATATATGTGGATGAGTGTTAAACAAACCTTACGCTTTTTATGCTTCCAGTTGTTAACGAGTATGTCTTATACTGAGCTGTAAATGTGAAGCTAGACGCTTCTTGTGTCATTTCAGACAGCTAGCAGGAAACGGCAAATTTACCAGGTTATATAGCTGTGCTGCAGTGCTGTCCATGTCATACAATTGATGACTTAATATGGTCATAGTTGCAGGGTTTTCTCCAAACACAAGGTGCGATCATTCATAGCTTACTAGCCATCCCACATCCCACCTTAAATCCTCAAGCCATGATTCCAAAGACCACTAGAAATGATTCCCTCATGACTCCGGATGATTCCACGCGACTCCAGATGACTCCAGATGACTTCGGGCGCACGCACAATTGGACAATTCCCACCCGTATCACACACAACGTACAACCCACCCACGCACCACGCATGTCGGACGCCAGTTTGTTGGGCATTGGCCCATCCATTTCCCCAGGTTTTAAATGGCTCTTATACCCTCAAACACTTCTTCTATTCTTTCTTAAGGCAAGTCTTTCTTTAGGTTTACCAGAGCTGTGTAATTGACCAATCGACAATACATCGCCCACACACAATGCAAAGAGTTGCTGCTACCACATTCAAAAGAGCACTTGCTACTAATGCTACCACCAATGGTGTCAATGCTGTACCTACTGGTTCTGCAGTATTAAAGCAAGCACTTACCACTACTACTCCAATCAACACATGGACGAGAGATCAAATCTCTGCGTTGTTCAATCTGCCATTGAACGATCTTATGTTCTACTCTCAGTTACAACATCGTCAATACCACAACCCAAGTGAAGTTCAGCTTTGTACTCTACTTTCCATCAAGACCGGTGGTTGTACCGAAGATTGTAAGTACTGCTCTCAATCAAGTCACAATGATACCGGTTTAAAGGCAACAAAGTTGTTGGATCTCGATACGGTTTACGAAAAGGCAGTGATTGCAAAGCAAAATAACTCCACCAGATTCTGTATGGGTTCTGCATGGAGAGAAATGAAAGGTCGTAAGTCTGCACTTAAGAAGATTGCGGGAATGGTCAAGAAAATCAATGATGAACTCAAAATGGAGACATGTGTCACTTTAGGTATGATTGACGATGAACAGGCTAAAATTCTCAAGGATTCTGGTTTGACCGCTTACAACCATAATATCGATACATCTCGTTCCCACTATAAGAATGTTATTTCCACAAGATCTTACGACGACCGTTTAAAGACTATTAAAACGGTCAACGATTCCGGTATAAAAGCTTGTACTGGTGGTATTTTGGGTATGGGTGAGACTGTCGATGATCACATTGACTTCTTACACACTCTCTCAACCATGGAAAAACATCCTGAAAGTTTACCAATCAACAAATTGATTGCAATCAAGGGTACTCCAATTGAGGAAGAGCTCAAAACTGTTTACAAGGACCGTAAGCTTGAGCTCGAGAACATCTTACGTGTCATCTCCACTGGTAGATTATTGATGCCAACTTCAATTATTCGTCTTGCTGCCGGTAGATACACCATGAAGCCAGCTGAACAGCTCCTTTGCTTCAACGCTGGTGTGAACGCAATTTTCACTGGTGAAAAGATGCTTACCACCATGTGTACTGGCTGGGACGAAGATATTGCAATGCTAAGCAAATGGGGTTACGTCCCAATGGAAGCTTTCAAGAAAACCAATCCAAAGGAAGCAATTAGGGTCACCGTGGACGGCGAGAACGGCATGGAAGTGAACCTTGCGCCAGAAACTGATGCACAAGATGCCACTAAACAAGAAACTGTAGCATTATAGTAGCCACATACATAACTGTATAACGTCTTACGGACCACCAATAACCAATCATTCAATCTTTCAATTTCAGCATCATCTAGCACCTCTCATATTATCACCGGCACTGCTCTCAACTTTCCGGCGATAACACGTGCCCCTTTTTTTTTTTTTTTTTTTGTAGTTACGCAGCCTTCACAATCGATATCTCTCTCTACTCCGGATACCGCCACCCAGATGTTCTTCTTTCTCGGCGTCTTCTGTTGTTGCCCAAATAAACTACATAAGTACATATAAAGACACAAACAAATATGTCTGCTCCTCCAGCATACACAGAACCACTCAACGGCGCCTACACAGATTGGGAAGACACGCCCGATTACAAGTACTCATTTGAGAAGCCCGAGAAACCAGTTCCAGCACCAGCATATGATGACGCATTTCCTATCGAAACGCCACGCTATAATGACACATTCTTCACATATACATTCATTGCCACAATACTAGGCTTGTCTTATATGACATATTCCGCATACGCGTTTAACCCACAACTCGTTACGGCGGCAATGTCTACCAATGATATGAGTAAAGGCATGAAGGCGCTTTACACATTAATTGGCGTATCGACCTTAACGCCTTTGGCATTCTCTGCATTTTTATTGGGTCTTGTCTACCTTTTCCCAATGGCGTTTGTTTTACTTGGGTTTTTATTGGCTCCACTTACAATGTTCGGTATGGCAATTACTTCTTTGATGGCTGGAGCAATTTTCCCAGCCATCCTATCCACTGCCTTCGGTTGTTTCTTGTTGGCATTCATGTTTCAGAACTACTCTAGGTTCTCATTCTCCGCATTGATGCTCAAACTAGTCATTGCTGCCATGGCGAAATATCCATCCACTTTCTTCATTTCCATGCTGTCATCACTGGTAACGGCAGCAATTGCAGTAGGGTACATGGTATCCATGGCCCTCATAGTGAATGCTCGTGCAGCCAAGGATGATACCACATGCCCTCACACCAATGGTGGTGATGTCTGTGTTTCAAACACTACAATTGCTATCCTACTTTTTGTTGTTTTCTCAGGATGCTACATTTTCCAGGTTTTACAAAACACAGTACACGTCACACTCGCTGGTGTTTTCAGTTCTTGGTACTTCCTTGATACTTACGATGGAAACCAGAAGCCACGTCATCCAGCACTTGGTGCTATGAAGCGTGCCCTCACATATTGTTTTGGTAGTATCTGTTTCGGCTCATTACTTGTCTCAATAGTGCAAACAATTAGAATCTCCCTTCAAATGCTCAAGTCCAAACTGCAAAATGCACGTCATAACAGGGACAATGACAACGATTTTGGAAGTGGAGACAATGGTCTCTTACTGTGCGCTCTTATCTGCGTTGTTTCAGTGCTAGAATGGATTGCATCTGAGTTTGAATATTGGATGCAATGGTTCAATAGATATGCGTATTCATACCTTGCAATGTATGGTAAACCTTACTTGCAATCTGCCCGTGATACATTTGAGATTCTCAAATATAAAGGAATTGATATTCTTATCAATGACTCGCTCATCAGCACTGCCATTAGCCTCTATTCAATCTTAGCAATTCTTGTTTCTGCTGGTGTTTTAGCATTGGTGTTTAACGCCAATGAACTACTCAAGGAAATGGGCCCTGAAATGCTTGTCATTGGCGGCGTAGGCTCTCTCATTACTTGTTGGTTTATTGTCTCCTCTGCCATCAATGTTCTTGACGTTGGTTGTGTGACATTCATGGTTGGCTTAGCTGTTGATCCTGATGCCTTCACACGTACAAATGCAGCAGGTGCAAGCGAGGCCAACATCAGAAGGTTACAGTTCTGGGAACAAATGGTCAGATACTACCCCGGTGTAAGAGATAGAGTCACCATTGACTGGCCAGAAACCACAGCCTAGTTTCAATTGTAAGGTTTCATTATAATCTACAATGCAATTTATATCCACCCATTAACTATCACTTAATTATCATTCAGTAGCTTCCCTTTAGAATGGGCTCACCACTGGTCACTGGCTCTCGCGCGACATCTCTAAATTTCACGTCTTTGAGACGCTTCGTACTTCGTACATCGAACGTGATCACTTCCCTGCATCACCATCTCATCTTCCTTGGGCTGGGAATGATATAGACTGTACGTCTTTGAACAACAATGGAGAAATTTTCAGTCTACGCTGACAAGACAACGGGAATTTCACCGTTCCAGCCAATCCAGTTAACACCAACAATCCCAACATACATATTCCATGCGTTGATAATTCCAATCAAAATTGTGACATTCATTCCAGTTCTTTTAGTCACTCCATTATTCAACCTTGCAAGTGGATCCGCTAAAATCATCATCGATGTCATTCTGGCATATTTCTTCAATATCTCAGATACAGAATTGGTAATTGATGGTGTTCGTAAATCTGACTTTGAAGAGACAGCTAAACGCGCCCCTGGTACCAATGAAGTTATTTTAACTAATGCTACAGGACCTTTGGACTGGTTCGTATGGAAAATGATCTCCAAGAACCCAAACAGTGTAAAAGTGGGTATTGCTACAAGTGGTGGTATTATAATGATAAATTCTTGGTATAAATGGTGCGAATGGTGTTTTAGTGGATCTTTATTCGTACCCGAAAGTTGTAAGCACAATGTCATCCATGTTACAGATATAGATGCATCTTCCTCTGACATTGATGGTGTTTCAGACTTGAAGAAATACGTCGGTGATGATGGTACACTTTTCCTTGTTGCTGAAGGTACAATTTCCAATGGTAAGGGTATATTAGCATACCCTATGGGCTTTGATGTCATTGCATTTGCCAAGATGGTTCGTTCCGCCGATTATGCATTGAGAATATTATCCACCCGTGTATCCCCACCAGGTGTCACCGAAACAATCGTTCGTACAAACAGATGGTGGTGGCTATTCTTGAACTTTGGTAGTCTTGGAATGAACATGAAGTATAGACTCAAACTCTCTGAGACGACTGACGTTCAAACGCAAATGCTTACTGATACTTTACTCAGGGAAAGGCTCGCTAATAATGGCCGTTTCAAACTTCTCGGTAGAAACATGGACGTGAACATGAAGCGTGAATACATCAAGGCTGTAGAGGAGAACGTTGCTCAAAAGAAGAGCAATGGTAAGAGTGTGCCAAGGGCCAAGGCCAATAGAAATGCGAAAGCAAAGACCACTTCTAAGAAACGTGTATAGATTGGTGTAGAGTAAATTTCGTCATCGAACACACCACGGCATTTTTCAGTTTTAGCAATGGACACGACACGAGAAGACACGTTGATTCTTCTGAAACACCAACCTTCATAAGCATCTCCCCACAGACGCAACCACTATCCATATAATGAGCGATACAGTGTCATCGACGTTAACCGAAACGTTAACGGCTACATTGAGCGAGTCATTCACCGCTTCTGCAACAGTTACCGCGCAGGCGACGGGTAATGCCACTACGGAGGAGACTGCACAGACGTTTGTTTCCGTCTCCATCACGACTCCATTACTCTACCTCGGTATTTTGATAGCTACACTTGTTGTTTTCAGTATCTACCATCGTCGTTCGAAGATTCAGAGTTTACAGAGATTGACATCATCATCTCTATTTGATTCTGCATATGAGATTACATCTGATGATGTGCTTCGCCTCGCCACTGAGACGCCGACTACTGATTCGACACCTGCCATCATGTATGCAGATCTTAAGGGACTTGATGTACATGAGAAGATGCTCAAATGTGCACTTATTGCACGTGCTGCGGAATCAATGCGTAGAATAATCAAATTGAAAGAAGTTGAACCTTCTATCTTAATGCTTTACACAAGAGGACTCATTGGTGATGATTCATACAAGAGATACCAAATGCAATCTAAACTACAAGATGCTGAGATGATGGAAGTCTCAAAGGAGACAGAGAAAATGAAGGCTGGTTGGGGCCGTATCATATTTGCCAATGCTCAAGAGGTTATGATGAATCAAGCACTGAGACGTCGTATTGCCGCTGTCGATCAACGTAAAGAAATCGTTGAAAAGCTTACATACAAGGGCATTGAAACTGTTATTGACGGTTTACAAGCTCGTATTAATGTCCTGAAACAACAGTAGATAATTTTGGAGATTCTGGTACTTGTGGCTACTTTTTGTCAGGTCTTATCTAGATATGTGTATATGTTTAAATTAATGCATAGGACGTATTTCTATTTCTACTTTTATTCTATTTTCTGTTCTTCTTACGGTTCACGACTGTGAATGCACCTTCCCAATCATCATCAAAACCGGCAGATGCATTGGCATCTGAAGAAGAAGATGATGTGGCACTAACTTTCATGTGTTTAGTACCATCGAGAGCTTCACTCCAATCGAAAGCCCATGCACGTCTCTTGATAGTATCTTCAATACGACTTCTCTTTTTCATAAACTCTGAAGCAAATCTACGGCCATCCATAGTACTTGAGTTTGAATAAATTGTATCTGCAATGATTTCTTGACCTTCGGCTCCCAATGGCAATTGCATCATGATGTTCAAAACATCTTCCTTGTTCACATTCGGATACAGACCTGTCAATTGAGCACGACCCCAACCCAAAAATTCAATGACTGGTGGTGGGAATGATGTCTGTACGACAGGTTTTGGAAGAGCAGGTGCAGTGTACGTTGGTGTTGAGACAGCCCTTTTGATGACTGGAGTGACAGCCGGGATAGGAGTCGTGGAGATTGGTGCCTTTGGTTTCTCCTTTTTGTTGACGATTGTCCATTGACTGGACGAATCTACCACATTGACATTCTCGGAGCTGATTGTGGATGCGAAAGACTTCTTCTGGTTTGCGATTGCTTCAGCAATGGTCTTTTGTTGTCTCTCAGCAGCGAGTGCTTCTTGCTTACGCTTTGCAAGCTCCAATTCTTCCTTTTTAATCTCGTCAATTGATTTAGTTGGGATGTTTGGAGTCTCTGTTGCCCAAGAGGCAGTTGCAGGTTTGGATTCGTTCAATGCAGCTAATGATATAACTCTCTTCTTATTGACGCTGATAGTTGGAAGTGGAGTTGAAGCTGGAGATGGGGATCTGAATGCTGCTGCTTCAGCTAACGCTAAACGAGATGCCAATAATCTGTCACTTTCTTCCATTTTACGACGTTCTTCAAGTTCACGTTGTTTCTTCAATTTTTCCTCATTTTGAATTTCTTGAAGGGTCTTTGCAGGTTTGACGGGTTTGGCAACGGATGCCCAAGGTGCAGGAACTGCCTTCAGACCAGAAGAGCCAGTTGTTGGTGTGGATTGGGTCGATGATTCTTTCTCAACAGGTGTAGGTTCCTTCTTTAACAAATCTCTCTCTGCTTCTTCGGCATCCCGTCGCTTCAGTTCGTCCAATATTTGCTGTTTCTCAAGCATCAATTTCTGGTGCTTCTCAATATGCAGTTGGCGCATATGCTTGGTAAGATTGTATGCTTCAACCAGAGCTTCCTGATTTTTGAGATTGAGTGATAGCAGGTTAGCCTTGGTTTCTTGTCCCTTTGGTTCTTTTGATTCTTTTGATTCTTTTGATTCTTTGACTTGTTCGACTTTCTTGGATTGAGATGCGGCCTTCGTGCCTCTTGGTTCTCTGACTTCTTTAACTTCCTTCTTGGATTGCACATTAACGACGCTCTTTGGCTCTGCAACGGGAACACCAGTTGGTTCAACAGTTTGCTCAGGTTTTGCAGTCTGTTGTGAAGTAGGTGCAGGTGCAGGTGCTTGTTTCTTGGTCTCAGTATTAACTGCATCACTAGTGACAGGTACTTGCGCCTTAGCTTGTGGTTGTTGCAATTGCGTGGAGTTAGATCTCGAATCAAGACCATTCATATGTGTCAGTGGGTTCAAAGGGTTCATCATACCCATCATAGGTTGATTCAGTTGATCTAATGGATTCAATGAGTTGATTGCAAATGGACTGAGGTTGTTGACATTATTGAACAGATTGGACATATTGGACATGTTATTGATGTTGTTCATGTTATTCAAATCTGTCATGTTCAACATGTTGTTGTTCATTCCGTTCAAATTACCGAATGCATTCATATTCATGTTCGTATTCATATTCATGTTCATGTTCATACCATTCATTGGATTGATTCCATTCATACCAGAGATGTCCATACCACCAAAATGACCCATTGAGTGGTTACCAAAAGCGTTCATGGTATTCATGTTGATAGAGTCTACACCTGGGGTAACAGCACTAGTACTTGCGGAATGCATTAAAGATGCAGCGGTAATATCTGGTACGATGCCACCATTCCCACCTAATGAGAGGCCATGTATCATACTTTCAGCATGAACATTGACATTTCCATTAGTATGACCGGTAATACTAGATGTGGGGTTACCATAAGTGGAATTTGATCTCGAGTCTAATGGAGTATGCGTTTCCAAGGGGGTGTTAAGACCCGATCCGGCAGTGTTTGTCAATGTAGCATGTAGCAAACTTGGAGAGTTGACGGCAGTGTTATTGTCACCGGAGAGAGCCGCCGTGGAATTGAAAAAGCCATTGTTGGCAAACATACTCGAAGAGGATGCTGAGTTGAAGGATGCCAACTTGGGTCTGGCGACACCACCAGCACCAGCAATGGCACCAGCGCCAGCACCTGAGATCGCAGTTGGCATGGTGATGGGCATTGGCATGGATATCGGGGATATTGTCCTTGGTAGTGGTTGGTTGAAAGGAGCCAATTGCGGATCGTAGTTAGGGTACGAGTTACACTTCTTCCAGAGGTCAGAAATGGTGATCCAGGATGTCTCCCCGTCTCTTCTCACTGACAATGATGCAGTCAATAGGTTGGAGAGGTACCATTGCTGCATAGTTGCCGAGTCAAACGGACCTTGCTGAGCGCCCGAGAGGTCGATGTAGTACCAGTTGGTAGCATCTGGTGAGATGGTATCAAATGGCGCTGCAGCTGTTGCCGTGGCTGACGCTGACGCTGATGCTGAAACTGACCCTGTCTCGTCTGAAATTGGATACTTTGAGTTGAGTGTGGACACGGATACGGGCTGTTTGAGCTCTGAAGCCCTTGCCGAGTTACCTACTGCAGCCTCCTTGTCTATAGTGAGCTGACCGCTGTCGGCGAGAACGTGGTACATCTGCAGCAGCTGCTGGGTAGTGTACGTGGGAGAGACGCCTGTCTGTTCATTTGCTTGCACTTGTGCTTGTGCTTGGGCAGGATTTGGTTGCTGCGCAGGGGAGGCAGAGAAGGCTGGGAGAGAGAAATCGTGAGTGGACATTGCAGAGATAGTAGTTGTGCTTTTGCTGTTGGCGTTGGTGGGGTTGCTACTGCTATTAGCGGTTGCTGTGTTCCTTCTACGGTGCTCCGCAGTCATTGTCTGTCATTGTCATTGACTTCGTCAGTGTCGTGGCTGTTGGTACAGTGAAAATTTGATTCGATCCACTCGCAAATTCAGTGTGGAAGCGGCTTGGAAGGGTTTCTACTATAAATGGTGCACTCGGTCTACGTACGGGGAGATGAGATGAGGTGAGGTAAGGTATACACGTAGAGGGAGGGAGCGGTGATGGTGGCGATAATGCTGATACGTCTCTCCGTTACAGCTGCAGGCGCTGTTCCATAATCGCGTGGACGGGCTGGTGCGCCGTTTGGACGTGCGCTTGTGCTGTCGAGCGCGCTCCACCAATGTTGGTGACGAGAGGACCGTCCGAGTACACGTCCTCCCAATCTATGGATGTGTCCTTGTTTCTGAGTATGTCTGAATGGATGTTGCTAGAGACGAGTCCCGGTCTCAATTCTGATGTAGTCACTAGTTCCAATTCCATGTCTCTCTTAACAGGGTCTGCAATACCGTGCATCCGACGACGGGTCTCTGCATGCATCTGTGCTTGAGTCTGTTCCCATGTGGCAATACGTGATTCGATTGGGTGTCTGTTGTTGATGGTGGCTGCGACACCGACCATTGCTGGACCTCCGGCTCTAAACGTGTCTGGGAGACCTGGCGCAGAGGGCGCCTGTTGGGCGACAGCGGTGTTGCGCACGACGGATGGCGCTGCAGATTGTGGAATCAGTGGGAGCATTGTTGTGTGTTCTTGTGTGGGTCTGTTGTCTGTTGTCTGTTGTCTGTTGTCTGTTATCTGTTCTTCCCTCCTTTTTGTTAGCAGGTGGCAAATCACCGCCACCGCTCTTGTCTCTTGTCTTTTGTCTCGTCTCAAAATCCAAATTTCAAAATTTCAACTTTCCAGAACGAACAGTAGAGAAGAGAAGAGAACTGGCGCTGGTGGACACTGGCCAGAGAAGAGATGGGAAGAAGTGAGTAACGCAAAGCAAAGCACACTACACAACACAACCATGTCCTGGGACGACGAAGACTTTGATATTCCAGCATCTGCGGCACCAGCAGCAGCATCTGCTTCCTGGGAGGACGGCGCACTCGACGACATTGACGACCCAGTGCTCGAGTCGTGGGACATCGATTCTGACGAAGAGAGAGAAAAGGAGAAAAAGAAGAAGGACGAACTAGCTGCAAAGAAGGCAGAGCAAAAGGCAAAGCTCGAGGCAAAGAAGAACGGTGGTAAGAAAGGGAAGACGCTGCTAGAGATTGATCTCGTGGATGAAAAGACGAGAAGAGAGATGCTCAAGCAACAAGAATTGAATGCCGATCTCAACAATGCAGCAGATCTATTTGACGGTTTGGGAGTTGCAGACCATCCTAGAGCTAGGGCAACCGCTGCTGCTAACGCTGCAGCTGCAGGTGCACTCAAGCTCACTGCTGACACTCCACTCAAGGCACATCCACTCTTCAACCCGGAGTCTAAACAAGACTTTGAAAAGCTAAGGAAGACTCTCGGTTCTACACTCAAGGAACTCAGCACTAAATCCACGCTCTTCTATGCTAACTCACTTGCTATCGACCTCGCTAGAGATACATGTGAACCTCTCTCCGTGGAACAGATCCGTAAGGTGATCTCTACACTCAATGCCATCGTCGCACAGAAAATCAAAGAGGAGAGACAGAACCGTCTTAAGAAGACCGGTGGTACCTCCCTTGGTGGTGCGGGTAAGAAGAAGGCCAAGACGGCTACAGTTAACACCGGACCGGCTTCCTTCAAGAAGGATAACTTGGAAGAATTCATGGGCGGTGACGACGATGGGCTCTCCGATGATGACTTTATGTAAGGGATGGATACATCTATATAGTTTAGTGTAATGTAGTGTAGTATGGGCAGGTGTCGAGTGGCTAATAGCTAGTCCTTAATTAAATACAGCACGCATACCAGTATAAATCAACACGTTCATACATTGCGTACTCCGAAAAACATCATCACATACATTTCTGTAGTCAGCCTTATACATGCGGAAACATACCACTTGATCTAGAATAACTACGTCACATATACCAGTTAACGACTGCAATTATGTGTTTTCGTACATAGCAATGTGACTTTCTGCCCAAGCTCCCATTTGAGAAATGGCAACTGACAAATTCACTTCAACTATGACACTTCCTACACTACTACTACTCCCACCGCGTTGAGATGACAGACTGTAAAAGGACAGCATGATATCTACGACGTCTTTCTCATTCCCTTACCTACCTTTCTTCTCAACTTTTGTTTAGTGTTCTTTGTTTGTACATTTAAAACATGTCCGAATTAGACACATCGAGTATCTAAGATATGGAAAGGAAAGAGACATTTTCAACGATTATGGTGAACTTAAAAGTACATCCATTAAGCGTGCTAGAAAATAAGTACACAAAGATGGTGATGATGAACATTGTAGTAATTGTTCTATTCCTCGTATGGACATGCAACGCAATTGCGAAAACAGAGAATGGTATTAAGAGGACAGGGAATGGTATGAAGAGGACATGGGATGGTGATTGGAAGAGAGGATGCAGTATCATGATAAAAGGAAGTTTGTTCGGGAAGAAATTAGGAAAGTTTCGTTATCTTTGAAAAGAATTGCGTTAAATGTTCAAACTATGGACAATATTGGGAGGAAGATGATTTATCGGCCCCAGCTACCAGTTCCATTTTTGAATGGAAAAGGTCCGGAAGGAACTGGCCTACAAAGATTGTTAAAGATATTGATCTTCTCAACTCGAATCAACTCGAACAATATCTTGAAGGATACGAAATACCAATTATTGGTATATTGTCGACGAAAGAGAAAAATGACCTTCTTATGTATTATCTCTTGGGTTTACTTTATAAGAAGATTTGGCATTCCAATTCACTACCTCCTCAATTTCTCCCTCTCACTCTCCCTCAGCAGCAGAGGATGTTTAGTCGATCTTGCAAATGATACCGATTTCACGCCTAAATCAATGTTAATGCTTACATAAAAGGAATTGTAACGATATGGATAAATAAGCAAGAAGCCCAACTGGCTGCTGAGCCTTAATCATTAATTATTGAGGACATTGCTGACATTAAAACGGTGTCTTACAACCAAACTTTGGTGTATCGCTTCTTCAAGCAGGGGGTGCTGCTTCAGAAGAACAGTGTAGCTATTCTTCGGCAACAATCCGTTGTACCCATCCTTCTTCGGGAGGTAAATTTAAACCCTCTTGCTCAAACAAAAGAACCCTGGCAGTTTACTGGTTTTGGTTTTGAATCCGTTGGAAGTGTTTCGCTCAATCATCTCGTTGTCACCGTCTACATCATTTCTATGGATATAAAGCAGGATTGGTATGGTGGATGTTGAAACCTGCTTGAACTGTACAGAAATGATGTGGAGGATGTTAACGAGATGATTGAGCGTAACAGTTCCAAAGCATTTCACATGGGCAAGTTCAAAGCCATGTGACTGGAAACCAAGGGTTCGGAAAACTGGTACTTTAGCGTATCTGCAGGTTGTGTTTCCTCATTCCAATGATCGTGAACTTGGTGATGTGATGGTTGCTCCAGAATGAATCTGGACATTTTCATCCCATGTACCTCTGGGTCTGCGGTCTTGTGTGTGTAGTCATGATCATCACCAAAGGTCTCACGAAGAGCAATGCCACTCGCAGAGAAGCTCATCTCTTGCATTCCCATGTCATGCGAGACAATGCACTTGATCCTACCTTCGGTGAAGATCATGACTACAGACACGATTATTCCAGTTGCATCCGCGGGTATAGCAGCTCTCTTATCGGAGAAGGGGAAGGGTTTGACTGCACACAAGTACTTTTCCATTCCTATTCAACAGGGGCATGCATGTACTCCTTCCGTTTCCCTTGCTTGTAATCCTCGTCCGCAAATGATGGATGCTTTTCAGGATTGCGATATCATCTTCTGAGATGAAATCGCCATATCTCCTTTTTCTCATGGAGTAGGCCAAATGTGTTCCAGACAAGCCTTTTGGTGGGTGGGTAGTTGTCTTTCTTGGAGATTTTAGGCAGTGCTAGCCTATTGTCATGTTAGAATTCCAGGGATCGTCCTAACAGGGGGCTTTATGGGGGGGGGGGGGGGGGAAGAGATTTCGATGCTACAAAGTCTAAATAGGTAAGATCCTAGAGTTGATGGCTCTTCTCTAAGGTGCCCTCTCGGTATATGTCCAGGGCATGTCTACTATAGTCTTGGTTGTGTCGAGTCTCAGTGTTCGTTGGGAATTCGCCCGCAGAGTCTGCCAATGGACGAACTCCCCAACTGGTTCTGCCTATTCGGTTTTCGGTTGTTTTTCCCGATTGGGTCAATTATCCGAGGACAGTATTTCTAAGTCGTCCTTTATGTTTATTGGCTGCTATCTGCTATCTCAAGGTATAGTTTTTTCTAGTTGGTGCTACTACTCAGTAGTAGACTTTTCACTCGTTATATCTACCACTTAAGGCAGGCTACCTTTCGATAGGCTTTTCTTATTAGATGCTACTATGTAGACTTTTCTTATTAGGTGCTACTATGTAGACTTTTCTTATTGGGTGCTACTATGTAGACTTTTCTTATTGGGTGCTACTATGTAGACTTTTCTTATTATGTGCTACTATGTAGACTTTTATTATTGGATGCTACTATGAAGTAGACTTTTATTATTGGATGCTACTATGAAGTAGACTTTTGACTTTGGAATTGCTGCATATGCATGATATTTCTAACATGTCATGTGGAGAGCACCACTTTCTGAAATTGTCAAGGGGTGCATCCTAAGTGCTGAATTTGAGCCTCAAGTGAACTTCCTCACAATGACGGAAAACATGCGAATTCTCTCCGCGGAGGTCTCATGGCGGACGTTGGTATTACGTCGACAGGCCCAATTGTTGCTACGAATTGGAAGTGGATATAACCTCCAGGATGGTGTCGGTGTTGAAAACATCAGGCTGTTGACCCAGAATGTCGATGCATACTATCCGGATAATGACAGGTGTATGTCTAATTTCCTGAAGAAAATCTTCCCAATTGGCCAGCTATGAAATTGTTGTCAGCTTGCTGTCCCTGAGAATCTGAACATTGCGATGCGGCTACTGACGGATAATTGCATTCTTACTCCAAATAATGCTCAAGTTCGAATGGTAAATAGTATGTTGTTGGAGAGAGTTAGTGGCCAAGAGATGATCTTTGAAGCATCGGATGAACCTGGCGGAGGCTTACAACTTGATCGAGCTAATATGATGCACAGGTCCCTTATCAAAAGGATGAATGCTTATAGGAACAGTTGCTTTCCCGATCCTATTATCCAGTTGAAAGTGGGTGCCCCAGTTATGCTCATCAGAAATCTGTCTCCTGCTGAAGGTTTGGTGAATGGTATAATGCTAATCGTCAGAGGCATAATCACCGTTGATAATGTCAAATGTGTTGAATGTTAAATGCATCACTCTCAACGGTGTACGTACAGGGAAGAAAGCCCTTTTTCATAGGATAGACTTTCATCACGATTTTGAAGATTCGTGCCCGATTGACTTTGTCCGCCGCCAGTTTCCTCTTCGTCTGTGCTTTGCAATGACCATCAACAAGTCTCAAGGACAAACGTTTTCAAGTAGAGTTGGTATATACTTAAAGAAGGACGTCTTTGCTCAGGGGGCATCAGTACGTGGCCCTTTCCAGGGGATGTAGCCACGCACCGATGGCCAAGAGAGGACAACAAGAGTTGAGGACGGTTGTCGCTGCAGATGTCACCTCTCTACTTCTCCGCACCGATGCCACGGCAGACCCTTCTAAACCTTGAAAGAGAATTTGCAAAATGTGTTGCTCAACACCTCCAAGGGCACCACATTCTCGAAAAATCAAAAAATCAACAAAAATGAAAAATCCACTACATCGACGCGTCGCCCTGTACCTCTTTTTTCTCCATCCCACAAAATCCCCTCTTCCCACTCGCATCCCGCGCCACTTCTCCGCGCCAGTGCGCCTTTTTCCTTTAATTCTCTCACCTTTAAATATCTCAGCCCACGCTAGACAAATCATCATCCCACAACACCAACTCCGCCAATTGACTGCAACTTGACACTTGGTCTGCTGACGATGACAGCATGCACGCTATAAAGCAGCAAGATACCGCTCAGCACGGATCTTTTACAGCGAAAATTGAATCCGTTATAGCTAGATATAACTTCAGTGCAGGCAACTAAGCTCATATCGAAATATGCTCGCTCGCTACACTAGTATAGCTGCTCGAACTGCCAGATCAGCGGCCATAACGAGTCCCAGCGCAGTTCGTGCTTTCCACGTCTCAGCACAATGTTGTCAGGAACAAGAGAAGCAAAGTGATTCTAATGAGGATAGCAACAAGAAAGAAAACAATTACAAGCGTTATTCTTCACTATTATCCTCAACTGCATTGCTTGTAATCGGAGTTCTCGGTGGTACATCCTGGGCAGCATTCAATTTATGCCGCAACCCACCAGAATTCGTATTCCCCCACACTTCAACTTTACCCCTCGATAAAACCATCTCTCCAACATATGGAGATTCTAGTGCTCTCATTGCAGAATTGAAACCACTGCTCAAGGAAGATCAGATTACTGTTTCCACATCAGAACTGGACAACCATTCTGATAGTTTCTTCTCTACTGATCACCCGGCAGAGAAAGAACGTCCCGATGCTATCATTTACCCAGAGAGCACGAAGGAGGTATCTCTCATCATGCGTCACGCCCACAAACATCACGTCCCAATTGTCCCTTACACCGGTGGTACATCTTTAGAGGGACATTACATTCCAACGCGTCGTGGAGTGTGTATAGATCTCTCCAGAATGAATAAGATTGTCAAACTCAATAAGGAAGATCTCGACATTATCGTACAACCTGCAGTAGGATGGGAAGATTTGGCTGACTATTTGAATCCTTTGGGACTCATTTTCGGTCCAGATCCAGGTCCAGGTGCTTGTATCGGTGGTATGTGTGGTACTTCTTGTAGTGGTACTAACGCTGCTAGATATGGTACCATGAGAGAGAATGTCATATCTCTTACAGTGGTTATGGCAGATGGTACAATTATTAAAACTAAGAGAAGACCTAGAAAATCATCCGCTGGTTATAATTTGACCAACCTCTTTGTCGGTAGTGAGGGTACATTGGGTATCGTCACAGAAGCAACTTTAAAGTTATATGTGTTACCTAAATTTGAGAATGTTGCAGTGGTGAGCTTCCCTACATTGGATGATGCCGCTAATGCAGTGGCGAAGATTGTTCAAACGGGTGTTCAAGTCAATGCATTGGAACTGTTAGATGCGAATATGATGCAATTTGTTAATCAATCCGGTAACGTTACCAACAAGTATGCAGAAACGCCAACGTTAATGATGAAGCTGGGTGGTAACTCCGCTAATGTTGTTAAAGAACTCACCAATGACGTTAAGAAGATTTGTAATGAGTCACACTGTGGCAAGGATAACTTCAGATTTGCATCCTCAGATGAGGAGAAGGAAGAATTGTGGACGGCCCGTAAAGTCGCCCTATGGTCGACTCTGGACGCCGGTAAACTCATTCATGGTGATGACGCTCAGATTTGGACCACTGACGTTGCCGTCCCAATATCCAAACTCGTTGAGAGCTTGGTTGATGCAAGAAGACTATTTGACGAGGCAAATCTTACAGCATCAATTGTCTCACACGCAGGAGATGGTAATTACCACGCTTTCATCATCTATCAGAAGAAAGATCACGATATGGTTGCCCACGTTGTGGAGAAAATGGTCCAAAAAGCCATCGAACTTGACGGTACTGTCACTGGTGAACACGGAGTCGGTATTGGTAAAAGAGAATATCTCAAGGAGGAACTAGGAGACGCTCCTATCGACTTGATGAGGAAGATCAAGTTTGCCTTAGATCCTCTCTTACTCTTGAACCCTGATAAGGTGTTCCAAATTGACCCGAACGAGGCAAAGAGACATTGACGAGTCTCATTCTGTTTGAACAATATTCATATATTTATTCCTCTATACACATTCAACGATATATACCTCATTCGCAACACACGAACCATAACTAATTTATATGAGCGCCCGACATCGGTACTCCACAATACTTGTCGCGTCAGACTCTTCCCTTCCCGTATCTGCATCCTCATCGCTATCGATTTGATGGATAATTATATGGACGGAGAAGTCAATGTTCCCTGCACTAGTCTTCTCGGACGAAGCAATATCAATGGCAAGTACAATAGTTATCCAGTTACTACCGGAATCAACCTGCAATCCGCTCTCAACTTCAACACCTTCTTTGTATCTGATATTGCTTAAAACCACGCTGTCTCTGCGTGTCAATTCCTTCTTCCAGCTTCCCTCTTGTGCGGATACATGGGATAACAAACATGTGGGAACATTTGACACACCAGAAACTTCACCGTGTCGAGGTCCTATTTCAAGCTTCTCGTCACTGCCCTCCATAAGAGAAATCAACATCCTTTTATCACTTTCATTGATAAAACTGATGAGAACAGGGACAACATTAGAGCAATCACCTTCCATTTCTCGTACATTCTTAGATGGATACCCCACCAATGGCACAGCATATATCAACGGTAGCGTCTCACTCAATAGTGAATCTGTCACATCATCGAGACATGTAGGGCAGATGTAGCTCACAGTGACATTCAAGCGTCTCGGACACGGAGTTGGACGCAATTTATTCTCATCAACTGTATCATCATCCACAATAATCATCTCTTTCTCTCTTTCAATGAGTTGAGAGTGACTCGAGGCACTGCTCAATATCTTGGCGGCCTCAAAGCTGGAGAACTTCTCCAAAATCTCATTTTTCCACCTGCCTCTTGCTTGTTTGTCCAAAATCCTATGATAATTCATACACCAATCAAAATACTCCTTCAATTGGGCAAACCGCACATCAACATCATCTTTGATATTCGACGTGACAATTTCTTGCAAACTCTGAGGCTTAGTCTCTATTTTTGTGTTGAACTTGTATCCACACTTGCATCGGAAAAGAACAGATTTACCAACAATCTTACTCTTATCATCATCGCGTTTCACCAATTCAAATGGATGTCCATTATCCTTAATGGATGACTTGTAAGACAATGGATACGTTTTTAGATCGTCATCACATAAGGGACAAGTGTAACATCTGTGACAATGCGTTTCATCCAACGTGTACTCTCTATTGCATCGGTTGCAGTTCTTTTCTTTAGGGGAATGTAGTAAACAAGACGTGCACCGCCGTACGTGGCAATTTGGACATATTTTTAGGGAAGAGACAATATGATACGATCTCGGATCATCCTCCGCAATGCAGGGACAATATACTTTGGCATCTGGTAGGTATAGTTGCATTGCATTGCATGCTGGAAGGAAATTCGAGAGAGTAGCATGTTGTTTCCGTTTGTCTGATGTCTAATTGCATGAGCCGAGTTATGTAAGGTTTTGCAATTTTCATTACCATTGATTATGTAGTCATCGGCCACGTCGTTCAGAGTTAAGGCTTAAGGCCACGCACTATCATCTTCCTTCCTCGACACAGTGTGCACACATCTTGTTAAGCACTCTGCATTGACCAATGGTGGCCATACATAAAGCGATTGCTTTTCTTTGCAGCTTGCGCCACGCATTGGCATTTGCTGAAAAGACGGGAGAAACTGAAGAAGGTATCAACATCGCAGATTACCAGACAGATGATCATTATTCTCCATCGGACCTGTTGGATAAACTACGGGAGGAATATCGCCGGATATGTCCTAAGAAATATAACTACCGAACATCACATCTAGATAGGAACAGTACGCTTTTCCACAAATACTTCACATCATATACCTTAACGGATGATGAACTCACTCGTTACACGGAAGAGAGTCGAAAGGATGGATATCTCATAGAACTTGAGTATGAAGATGACACAGAGCACGAAGAGACTCAAATAAGAAAGAAAGAAATGTTACTGTTCCCCTTCGAAGAGATTGAAGAATATGGGAGGACGGAATTTGATCTCCCGTTTGGTCGAATTAGAGAACTCGATGAAGTCAACGAAATTTCAAATACAAACACAACCAATGTTAATAACACTAACACATCAATAAATCATGCCTACAAACAACTTGAGAATTATGCATATTCTACCAAAAACGCAGAAGCACTGATAATGGTTGCAGATATAAATACTTTGGGCTTGTACAACAT
>JAMYHI010000364.1:0-23245 GCA_025531525.1 Pichia sp. P7020A | reverse complement strand
TTGCCATGATCTCAAGTTGAGCAAGTCCTCGCGTCTTCTATTCTCTTCTTGCTCGGCTTCTTTCAAGCCTTGACATAATAGTTCAACCGCATCTTTATATTCAGAAAGAGTGACAATACCCTCAATTTTAGCACTGACGTCTCTTCTAGCACCTTTAAAATCAAACCCAACAACAGCAGGTGCATATTCAACATTCATCATCTTCGCTGCCTTTTCTGCATATGAATTAGGGACGTGAACGCATCCTTCTGGTATCATCCATGGTTCATATATGTCGATATTCTTAAATGCATTCTTAGGAATTTTACCATTCTCAACAGGTGGTGGAACATACTTCTCAGTCTGAAACTCAGCATAGAGCCTGCCGGCATCTTCATCCTCACCATCGCCACCATCGTCATTGTCACTGAGCCTAAAATCATCCTCAGTTCCACGCTTTCTCTTACCTACTGCTTTCTTTTTCTCCCGAACCTTTAAAGGCCTTTCACCGACTTTCAAAACACGTCCCCGCATGAACCATCCTCGTGCACTTCGAACAACATGAACGTATTCACGCTTGTACACTGGGATGAAGCCATCAGATGCCTTTTTGGTGTGGCCCTTATTGGATAAACCACCACACGAAATCTTCGGGCTCAAGATCTCATTGAACTTTAAGTCACTCTCCAAAACGTAGATAGGATGACCCTTGAAGTCACCAATGTTAGATGGCATACCTTCCTTCAACCCCATTTCTTCGAACTCAATTTGCTCAAATTTATCAACACGATTATCCTTCAAACGTTTGGATGAGCATACACCGCGTAGTGCCTCATACCACCATTTATCCCACTTAGGCTCTCTAGTTATTCTTTTCTTTCTCACTTTGGCATTATACTCCTTTGCATATCTTCTAGTGATGTCCTTGACACCTCCAACTCTATCATAACCCACGACATACCATGAGTTATTCCTGATACAATTCATAGGTGGCTCAAGTTTAGATTTCCAACTGACAACTTCAATGAGCTTCTTCACCATTGGGTCAACGGTTATGTGCTTTTTGGCATCTTTATCCCAAACCTCAGCCCAGAATACGGGCCAGGCACCATATTTATCGGCAAACTCTCCAGCCCTCTGTGCTTCTGTCTGCACAGGAGTGTTTGTATACACTTTTTGTTTAGTTCTCAGACGTGAGAGCAATGTTTCTCCCCCGTTCCTCTTCCCTCGTCTACGTGGAGTCACTGCCGTTCGCTTCTTCAATGGTGAAACAGTTTCTTCCATCAAGTTAGTGTTTTCTGGATTACTGAAGGCCTCACAACGCTTCATGTTGGTAAAGTCAGGTGGTTGCATTGAAAATACAAGTCTGGCAGGAAGATTAATTGATCTTAATAAAGCAACAAACCCCTGGGAGGCAATATCTCTGGAACCCCGGTGAGTGAGTATGGCCACTCTAAATAACGCCTGATTCATTGACTGCTTGTGCTTGGGGATCACACTTTCCGGTTGTTTGAGCTCATTCCAAGTCTTTTTGTACAGAACAGGGGATCTCGGGTTCACCTTCCAAGCACTCTGCCACCATTCCATGAGATGTCGTAGGAGATCAAGTAACTTTCTAGTTTTAGATTGAGTTGTAACATTATTCTTAGCTCGATGCTCATGATATTGTTTGAGTTCACTCTTTATCTGTCCTGGAATTTGCTTCTGCAACTGGACCAGTAATTTGGGATCCGAAATCCATGAGTTCCGACACACCCCATGTCCCATCATGATGAATAAATGCATAATGTGTAACGTTCGGCGGAAGTTCCTCTCCTCGGAATCAACCATGATAGACCGTTGTTTCTTCTTCTCTGCTCTGGTGTGTTTCTTGATGGTAACACTAATCGAGTCATCTTCACCATTAGTTTGCTCTCCGTATGTGTAGTCGTCAAATGTAGCGTCGAGATCAACGTCCTCAAACTCATCGGAATCAATGTCCTCCTCCTCCCCGGAGGATTCCAACTCCGTCGGTGAGGTAGCAAGGGGTGATCTTTCTTTGTCAGAATCATCCAAATTGACGACTTCAGTTTTATCAAAGTGCTTGGGCCTTTTGCTTTCTCTTTTTGCATCTCGATCATCATCATCATCATCACTCTCAATATGGATCAGATATCGCTCACCCTCTTCCAAGAGCACAGGTGGGTTTGCTTTCAGTTCTCGTTGTCTCTGAACAGGAGTCAACAATTTCTTCGATTTCATTGGATTCGATCCATTTGCAGTGGTACTCTCTGTGACGTTATTGGTTTCAGTAGCCGCTCTCCCGTGTCGTTTCAGAGGCCGTTTCTGTCGTGCAGTGCCATCGGCGCCATTGGCACCCTTGTGTTCTTCTGCTAGCGCGTTTCGAAGCAGGTCTCTCATGTCCCTGGTTAGCTCTGGCATTTCTACTCTCCATGCCTATTCCTAGTCACTGCTATTAATGTATGCGAAATAGGGTAGTGAAGATGCTAGTGGCTGATAGTCGATGTGATTAGGTGATTACATGCGATAACATTACACCATTAGCACATCAAATTATTATCTTCCGGCAAATTGTATAGTGTGCTGTGAAATTTCAGCTCTGGTAATTCGGATCAAAATTCCACCAACTACTCCATGTTCCATGTTAAGACCTCCGCATTACGGGGACCGTATATTCTCTCGGAGGTCGACACGAAGTCACAGATCATCGTCGTATACTGATGATGAACCGCTTTGCGAGCAGGGTACGAGTCCAGCGATGTTTCTGCCTTCCTGACAAGAGTCATTTTGGATGCTGGGGAACTACTCCAAGTATCGACAGTGGACTACTATCACAACGTCGAGTACGAGAACAATACCATAAAACCTTTATCCCACGGGCAAGCATCGGACGAGATTGTGTTAGGTATTACTCCACACAACCTGATAATCTAATACAAACGGATTTGTGCGGTAAAGATGCAAAGGGTAAGGGAACACAATCGAAAATGTCATTGACTGATTGCAAGAAAGCACTACTTAACGAACAGCCAGCATGGTTCTCGAGTCTGATACAAAAGCAGAGAGGAATGTGTACGCACTTAATGCTTTCCAAGTCTGCGAAAACTATCGGACAATTAGGTGATATCGAAAACAACAGTAATCTTCAACACTTTTTGGCTCACATTACTGACGACAAGATCGAGGAAAATGACTATATTCACACATCTAAACAAAAATCACACATCAAGCCGCTCTCAGACAAGTCTGTTGAGGCAGCGTTCACTATTGTGATACATACAATTCTCAAGGCCACAATTCCTCAGTACACTAATAGGTACCTCAAGGTGGCATTGGATCAGGCAGTATCGAAGTATAAACTCAAACCATCCAAACTGTTCATTAGCCAAGAGACGTTGACTTCAACCGCATTTAAACAGGGTGTACTACCCAAGCTGATAGATAATAAGGAATTTCAGCTTGCCGTCCAACTTCTTAAAGTTCGTCTTGGGGAAACTCATAATTGGAAACCAAACGTCGAATGCCGAGATGATAATGTGGTAGGCTGGATAAATGCTCTAGTCGAACCATCCGTCACTAAATCTCTATTGATTTTAACGAAATCGAAGCATATCCCAGATATAATTGCATATGACCTTTTGACCCGAATTCCCGCTAATGAGCTTGAATTTCGTTACTTTTTTGAATTTTACAAGTCATTATCAACTCAGCTCAACTTCATAGACCAGGAGAAACTATTCCATATGCGATCTTTGGGTGAAGGTGAATATGAGCGATCATTACAGATACCACCATTATTTAACAACCTCTTCAGATATGCTTTAAGATCAAGCGTGGACAAACTTCTTCCCCTCATTGAGTTATTCCTCAAGGAGAACAATGTCCCCAGTGAACACACTATGATGCAACACGGAGAACTCATTTGGGAATTATCATATGACCATACCGGAGAACATTTGAAAGTACCGTCAAGATACTATCAGCTTGCACAGTCACGACTCATTCAAGCTGTGAACTCTATGACGAAACAGAACAGGGCATTGGAAGTGGATGTGGTAACCATGCTCGGTGTTTCGAACATGGCTTGGTATAAAGATGGCAGGAAAGCTTTTGCGATGTTCAAGAATGCCAAGAAACAGTTTGATCACTGGCAGTTAAGAGAATTCAAACCGGATGATTTCAAGGAGGTTGTTTCTGAATCTGTTCACTCTAATAATGTGGATTCACAAAGCCTATACAACACCAAAATTGACTATAATATCAGATTTCTATGCAACTCCATTATATTACTTGCAGTCAACGAACAAAATGCTGCAATGATTGTCCACGATCTTTTACACATTTTGAGCAGTGTTGAACCACAAGTTTTGGAGAAGTATCCGGAAGTTTGGTCTTTTGTCGTTATAAAATTAGCACAGCACGATCTGATTCTTAATCCTGGGCAAGAGAATACAGTCGCAAGAGTTTATGATGAGTATTTCCGGTACAGTAGAGAGCATGGTGTTAAGCATCCATTTGTCGTTGATTATGTGATTAATCGTACAGGGAAAGTACGCACATTGTTTTCAGTGCTTGAAAACTTGGGTACAGAGGGGATGGATGATAATAATCGTGCACACATGATCTCTAGACTCTATAAACTTGCCAAAATACAGGCACGTGTTGAACCAACTGATGATGTTGTGCAAACCTATGATTGTTTATCCACTGCTAGAAGACTCTATGACGAGTGTATATTCAAGTCAACAAGGATGAATTCCTCACATTTACTTGGTGAAGCAATATTCACACCCGCACAAACATATGAGAGATATAATTCTGTCAATGAATACTTCAAGATTACGCAGCTCTCTATTGCATCATTATTTGTTGCTGTTTACAAATTGCGTGAGAGTGGTGATTACGCAAATGTGAGATGGGGCGACCAAGAACCACTCAATTATGCCATGGAAGAATTTGAGAAGAATATCTCCAAATCTTATGGCGATACTGAGGGAGGCTTATTGTACCCTAACGATAGATTGCTTACAATTTATGCGAGCGTACTGCGAGTGTTTTCTAAGAAAGACGAAGCGGTAAAGCTATTTCAGAGACTCGTTGACCTCAAGTATCCGGTTAGCCGACAATTGTTCGAATCAGCCATAGAAGCCGTTCCATCGGACGAAAGAAGGGAACTCTTGAGATGCTTAGATGAATACGATGAAAGATTTGAGAAACTTAGATCATGTAAAAGTGAGTATGAATTGAGACGAATGAAGAAGCTTCTAAGCACTATCACAACCAAAGGAGCATTTGAATCTTTTGTACAAAAATTGGAGTTTAATTGGGGCGTAGTGGGAAGATGGCAATGGCCAGGTAGGAATAGAGTTTGGCAGTAGCCACCCAAATTTTCCTGTGGCCATGGCTGTAGCCACTTTGTGGCTGTGGCCAATTCGCGGTTGGCTGTGGCCACCTGGTTATGGCGTGGCGACCAGAATTTGAGGGCTCAGCACAGCTACTATATAGAGACCGCTAAAATTTCCTAATTGAGAAGGGCTCGTTTGGCAGTAGCCACCCAAATTTCCCTGTGGCCATGGCTACAGCCAATTTTTGGCTAAAACCACAAAATGTATAACTCTAGGTAGGAAGCAAAAAAGCAGCTTGTAGATATATTTACTAGGATTTATAGATATTATAGAGAAATCATTCCGTTATAAATTGTAGCTCTCTCTAGTCATTGTTATCGATCGTGACTATGGCCGGCAATTTATTTCTTTCACCATCGTTGCAATTTGTTAATTGCTCAATAGTTCCGGAGTTATCGAAATTGGTGTCGGCATCATCTCTTTCAAGACTGCGTCCAAACCGAAGCCACCATATTCCCTGAGACAGGAACAATCCGCCCTCCATAGCGATCATTGCTGCGTAGAGTGCCATACCCATGGGGTCAAAAGTACCCACACACATAGCAGCCATGCTGAAGATTGCGCCCGAAGAATCCATGGCAAGAAAGATGAAGTTTATGCCAACCACTCTTCCCTTGCGTTGGGCAAGTTCAAAGTAAGGGGGTACAAGCCCTGCGCACAGGAATAGTGTAGCTAGTATGCCGAATATTAGATTGGGCCAATGTTTACCATCCAAATAAACGGGTCGTAACCACACGATGAAGGCGACTTCAATGGCTATCCAAAAAATAAGGAAACCGACGGCAGAAATGCAAACAATTCTGGAGTTGTAGCTGTAAGGTGGATAATGCATGGCTTGGATGCATGCAACGGAACACAAAGCCGTGAAAAGGTGTGGTTGCAATTGCATTGGTATGTAAGAATCAGACACCACAAAGTAGACACACATAAATACTCCAGAGATACACCACAATAGCATGAATAAAGGCGGAAAGCCAGTAGCATCCTTGTGTTTGTGTAGAAAGTAGACCTGCGGAACGAGTTGGATGCACCAAAGCACAGTGCCAATTGTACCCAAAACAGTTGAAGTTATATTATCTACCATTAGTGTTGCTGCTGTTGAAGTTGTTGCTGTTGCTGTAACGTTATGCGAGTCACTTCGGCAAGCTGGGACAGATATTGATCTTCTGGTACTGCTTGCTGCAGGTTGAATAGATATTCAGTGTTTGGACCAGAGTCACCAACGGCAGTGGCGATTACGGATGCGGTCTTTTGAACAGATTCCGGGCCGACAAATCGTTCGTTGGTGGGCGTACCGACGTAGACGGTGCAAGGAACCAGGGGACGATCGCTTTTATCTGTTGGGAAGCCTTGCAGAAGAGAATGATCAGCGTGTTTGATGTCTGCTGCGAAGAGAACCTCTTGACAAGTATAGCCGTCTTGTTCACGATCGTCGAGATACGCTCTAGCGGTATCGGCGTGTTCAGGGGGAACAACGTAGACACAACAACGAATCTGATCAGTATCTGAAGCAGCGTCTAATTCTGCCAAGGAAGCAGGGACAAGAGTGACTACACGGCCAGGAGTAGTGGATGTACCCCGGTGATCAGTAGAGGCTTGCCAGAAACGTCTCACGTAGCCGTTAGTCGCTAAGTGACCGTCAAAACGCACTAGATGGGCGTGTAGAGGGGTATCGTGAAGCGGCGGCTTGAATAGGAGGGAGCCGTAGCCAAGAATCCAGAGTGGAGCAGGTGTAGTCACAGTCATAGGCGTGTGCTGTGGTGTCAGATCTGTAGACTGAAGAAGGAGAAAGAACAAGAACAAGAACAAGAAGAACAGAGGATTGCGCATAAACCTTTGACCTTTGACCTTGGCGGATACAGTACACGGAAGCAAAGAAAAGAAGAGCAGTAAGCAGTGCACATCTTCATTGGGCCAGTACGGAGCCGGCGGTGAAATTAGGTACAAACGATGTAGGCGATACATCGCTGTTGTTATGATGGAGAGACGGTCGAAGGAAGGAAGGAAGGAAGGAAGGAAGGAAGAAAGAGTCTCGTTCCAGTCGAAAGATCGATCAAACATCAAACTACCACTCCATCGCCAAGCTATACGTACTGTCACTGTTATTCTACACACCATGTACACAGACTGCCGTCTAGGAGACTCTCATTCCATCTTCACAGAACCGAGCCGTCTGCCTTCACCCTTGAAGCCGCCAGCAGGTGATCCAGAGCCTCGGGTGGAGTTTCTGGCGCCGGAAGTACTTGCACTGGCACGTCTCTTTGCTCCAGTACCGGCAGCGGCGCCCGGATTACGCCTGTAAACAACAGAGTCGTAGTCCACACCCATGAGCTTAGAGACAACCCTCTTTAGCCATCCTGGAGCACCTAAAAAGCCGGTAGAGTAGAACCACGCATGGCTGGTCATGGTGTTGACAGTACCGAGCCGATTGTTGCTGGTGTCGGCGTCTGGTTCCTTACCTGTGATGACACTGATGAGAGGACCGAAAGTATGGGTCTCCAAGCAGTTGTAAACGTACGCGGCAGCAAAACCCATTAATGCAAGAACAAAGGATTCATGACCATCAACGAGTAATCTGAAACCGAGCGACACAGCCGGCAAGAGGGATGCCTTGATTGGCATAAAGTAGAAGTTAACCTGTTGGTTATAGTTGAGCACAGACCACGTGAAGGTCAATGCTGACAAAAGAGCAGGACTCAATGAGTAGACAGGCGGTAATGCCACAAAGGCGCTGATTAGAATGATAGGCAACACAATGGCAAAGTACCACAGGTAATCAGGCAGGTTCTTCTTGAATTTCCCTTCTTCTATACCCCTAGAAAAGCTGTACATCATGTATATCTCCATCATACCTTGCATAGCCTGAGGATTGGGAACGAGAAACCCCGTTAAGAGTCGGTGAACCTCCAACTTCTGCCACACGTAAGGGAAGTAACATGTGTAGGCGGAGATGGGGATCAATTGAAGAGAGTGTAGCCCACCCATAACGAGGGACGTCAGCGTGATGGTCCGTGTAACGGCAGGGATGCCAGAGACAAATTGGCCTAGTTCAGACATGTTTAAGAGAGTTGGTTGTAAGTTGTAGGTGCCAACCGGGGAAGAACTAGGTGGTGACGTGAAGAGCTGGTGATCAGACGTGTCATTTCCGTCTGCTTTAACCTTTCTTTCCTTCTCTAGTAGCGGATCGATTACGGGCTAACGAAGTAACCAATAAGAGCTCAAGATTCAATACCCAGTGGCAGAACACAGTGATGGCCTCTCCACATCCAGCAATTGTTCTATTGGCACTGACAATGCTCCTGCTGTTCAATTACCGTACAACCCCGAAACCACCCCCACAGCAGCCAGAACTAAAACCTCAACCTCAACTTCACGGCCAAACTCCAGGATGGCACAAAGGGCACCGAATGTCTCAATGCGAGGATTATACAACTTACTCCACCAAGAAACACAAACCGTTGTCGAAAGGAGAGTTAAAACTGCCTTTCATGAGACCGCCTGACGAATGCAAGACTTTCAAATCAGCTGCTGTTGAGGAGCTGATAACTGACTATGGCGAAAGAATGATTGATGATGATTTGTTCCAGCTTTTCAGGAACTGTCTCCCAAACACCCTTGACACTACAATATTGTGGCACAACAATGATATTGAATCCCCGCGTACGTTTGTATCAACGGGCGATATACATGCGGAATGGTTGCGAGATTCTGCTAGACAATTATCCGTTTATCAGCGATTCATAAAACAAGACAAATCTTTGAAGTTGCTCATCAAAGGCGCCATCTTACAACAAGCCGAATACATCAATGTTGCGCCATATTGCAATGCTTTCCAACCACCGAAGGGCTCCAATGTCCCTCGAAAGCCATCTTCCGTAGATAAAGTTTCACCCAAGCCGGACTGGGAACAGGTGTTTGAGTGCAAATGGGAACTCGATTCATTAGCCTCTTTCCTCACTTTGATCAATGAGTACTTGCAACATTCAGGCGATTATCAGATACTTCGAGATAATCTGGTGACTAACTCATTTCACACAATTGCAAAAATATTGAAAAGAGAGTCCACTCCTACGTTTAGGACTGATAATGGTAAGCTCAACCCATTTCATTATGCATTCCGCAGAGATACAGACATTGGATCGGAGACATTGGTGCTATCTGGTTTGGGCAACCCGCTCAATGGAGAGACTGGTCTTGTCAGATCCGCATTCAGACCATCCGATGATGCTTGCATCTTTCAATACTTAATACCGGCAAATATTCAAATGATGGTGGAGCTACGCAAGTTGACGAGGTCGCTGAGAGAACATAATGACATACCAATCATGCCAGGATCCGATCGTACACTATCATGGGCATTTCAACATTATGCAGATGAAATACAGAGGGGAGTGGAAGAATATGCAATAGTGGAACACCCTCAGTTTGGGAAAGTGTATGCGTATGAGGTCGATGGATATGGAGGTCGTAATATCATGGACGATGCCAACCTCCCATCGCTTCTATCACTTCCCGTACTTGAATATACCACCATCGACGATCCAGTGTATGCAAATACTCGTCGTATGGTCTTAAGCAAGAGGGGGAACCCCTACTACCTCGTTGGTAATCACTTACAAGGTATAGGAGGCCCCCACGTCGGGCTTTTCCACGTCTGGCCAATGAGCATCATCATGCAGATCCGCACTACCGACGACGACAACGAGATCTTGGCTCTACTGGACACTCTTAAACGCAGTTCTGGTGGTCTAGGACTCATGCACGAAGGCGTTCACGTGAGCAGTCCTGGAGGAGCAGTGTTCACCAGAAGCTGGTTCAGTTGGTGCAACTCCGAGTTTGGCAAGATGGTGCTGGAATTGGCGGAACGCAAGCCCTGGCTACTCTTTGAGGACAGCCCAAAGTAACGAGCAGCCACACAGACAAACCACACAGTTGAATACTAGTGTATATACCCTTACCCCGTACTGTAAACCAGAGCAGCTCGCCACTTCCCACTTGCCACTGCCCCAGACACTGTAAGGTCTAAGGTACAGGCAGTATCAGCCACCTTTGCGCGTAACATGAATTCGACTGTTGATCTTCACAGCTCGCTATAGAGCTTCGCCATTCTCTATTTAACACGGTGTTCTTTCGAGAGCAGTAGCAGCCAAAGGCCAAAGCACCACAATCAATTAACCCATCGTCATGTCAACAGAGTTCAAGAAGGTCTCAATTCATTCTGTGCCAGCCATGAAGGCAGAGGCAGACGAGCACATTGCAGACGCACTACAATCACAAGGCTACCGCGAGTCATTTGCACTCATGGACACGAAGCTCGTTCTAGGCTTCTCGTCAGTGGCGATGACTGGCCTCATGTACTACTTAGAAAAAGAATACAAGAATGATTTCACCAATAAAGAGTATGTGTGGTACTTACAATTGGTAGTGGCTGCTTTTTTCACGTTGCAAAGTTTGCTGTACTTATTCTCCAAATTCGTCCTCAAAGATATTAAGTACAAAGGTTCTAAAAAGGGCAAATCCATCACTGTGAGTACTTCCACTTCTTCTAAGACGGATCCTAACTATCAGATAACGGTCGAAGCGGACGGCTCCTCTCACAAAATAACGATCCCACTTAATGAAGTGTTCTTTGACGACGGTTACCTCAGCCAGGATGCATTCAACAGCAAAATCGCATCTTTCATCGAATCAATTGACAAGTCCAAATAAGGACTGTAGTATTCAATATCGTCCGCTCTATAAATTAAACATTGTCCATATTACTCAACCACCGGCAAAAACGTTGTAAAAACCATGGCATAACCCTGTACACGGACAAAAACCTGCCGTAGACTGGATACGCAAATGTTCCATTTAGACCATCTCTTATAATTTCGACAATCCTACCAGACAATAGCTGTATATCCACAACTGGTGCTAGGAATTCATTCACAGTGACGTCAGCAAACATCTGCGAATTGAGTTGTCCTGGAAGTATTGTGCTGATGACGAACTGCTGAGGAAGTTCAGCCCTCAATGCTTCCATCAACACTGCCATTGCGGCCTTCGTGCTTGCATATATCCCGAGTCCCTTGGGTCCTACATACCCAAGCACAGATCCAACCACCATGATATGACGACGTCTTAACCGTCTATCATTTTCTGTATGCTCGATAGCATCGATATACTGCTTAATAAGCTTAGTATGCGAGATCCAGTTGGCATTGATGATCCTTTCCATTTCCGACATAGACAAGTCACTTAATGGATTGTGCTGCCGCACACCTGCATTGCATATGAGAACATCAACATCCTTCAAGTTTATCTTGGTATTTAAAATAATCTTCTCAATACCTTCTTCTAAATTGCACGGTATAAACATCACCTTTTCCATCACCTTGAACTCAACTCTTCCAACGAGATCGACAACAATGATTCTGGAAACGTCATCCTCTAAGCACAGCTGTTTGACTATCTCATAACCTAGTCCATTACTTCCTCCTGTAATGAGCACAGACTTTGTAGAGCTCGTGGGCAAAGATCTTGATGTGGCCTTATAGGTAAGATTGAACGCTCGTATAATCCAGAATGAGGTTATTAATGAGGCGTATGTTCTCCATGAATGATCAAATAATGAGATGATCCAGATTGGGATGGGGTGGAAAATCGTGTATAGTGATATGATTATCAAAGTGTCGATATTCACCCCTAATGGCACCACTAGTGACGACGGCGTAATATATCGTATAATATGCATTGTTTAAAGAAGAAAAAGAAGAAGTAATAGCGTTGGGCCATTTTAGGGACTCCTTAGTGCACGATGCTATAACTATAGCTGTGAAATTTCGTCACTAAATGCCGGCCCCGGAACCCGGATCTCACCGCAAACTTCGGGTTTCATGATGTGGAAAATGTGTGAGTTTCAATTACATATATTACTATACAAACAGAAGAAGGAAAAACTATGGTGCCTTGTCTACACTCTTGTTGATGGAAACACCGTTGATCTTGGCGTTTTGAACGCTACCTGGAACAAACTTACGTAACATACGTATTTCATCGGTTGCGTAGCCCGGAACACGTATATTCCAGTTTCTTTCCAAATGCAATTGAACATCTCGAACGTCCAAGTTATCGGAGTGTCTATGTCTTGCCAATCTACTTGCAAATGAGGTGACAGAAGTGACAAACTCATCAGCTAAATCTAGCAAAAGTTCCTCCACATCTCCATCAATGTTAATCTCCACCTCACCTTCTTCACTGGCAACGGATGCCACAAGTTCTTTCAATTTTCTCTTGTTTAGGACACGTTCACCCTCAATCTCAAATTGAGGAGGCCTTACCATGATTGGATTAGTCAAAGATGTAGCAGATATTGCATTACCACCCAATTGACTGGGGCGATTATTCACCTTCACCGAGACAGGATCATGAGAACGCACCGTCAAATCATCTGGAATGTTCAGGTTTTGGAACTTGGCTCTATCCAAGCTGTCTACACCCGTGGAGACACTGGAGACAGTTGCTGATTTCTTGCCGTCTACAAGAGATGTATTTCCACCTGTAACAACTGTACTCGTACTCGTACCAGCACTAATACCCGTACCGGCAGTATTAGTCGCACTAGCTGGGCCACTTGCGACACCCTTTTGCTTCTTGTTTGCATTACCAGCATCACCATCTGCAGGCCGCTTAGCGGAGTCTGCCTTAGTCGCGTTCTTCTTAGCGGCAGCTGGCTTCTTTGTAGTCTTGGCATTACTATTGTTCTTACCAGCTGTACCGGGAGTACCTGGAGTTCCGGCAGCACTGTTGAGCTTCATGGTACCTATACCGGCACCTGGGCTGTTGACACCAAGGATAGCAGCATCTGCCGCAGAGAGTCCAGAGTATACTTGGCCGTTGACAGTAGTATTGTTGAAGGCCATGTTGCCCGTCCCCACCGGCAGGGCAACTGGGGAACCTTGAGGTTGCACGCGGTTGTTGAGGACGGGTCCACGATTTTGACCCAGACCTTGACCCGGTTGTGGAGATGCCGTCTGCGAACGGTTTATCTGAGAGAGCTGGGTGGCTTGCTGTTGGGCTATCTTGAGTTGGTTGGCAATCTGATGGGTGCATTTCTTACAATTTTCCAATCTGACCTTGACTTCGTGTTCCTTCTCTTGGAGGTGCTTTTTCTGCGCTTCATCTAGGTTAGGTTCTTGAAGACGTTTCTGAATCAGAACCATATTCTTCTTAAACTGTTCAGACATTGTAATAATTTGCTGATACTTGTTAAGAAGTTGTTGCTTCTTCAGTTGTAGCTGTTGAGCAGGCGTTAGCTGAACCATTGATGGATCGTATTTATTGCCGTTACCACCAATATTTCCAACATTGGCGACAGGCGTGTTTGGATTTGGAGACGCATTGAGGCTCATGTTAGCATTGATGTTAGGTGTCCCTGCGTTAGAAATACCCGTGCCAGCCATGTGTGTATTCATGTTTGCACCGGTATTGGTATTGAGATTGGTGTTACTGTTACCGTTGATGATACTGGCTTCAATGGAATTGAGCTGTTGAGAAATGGACCGTGGCTCTGACTGTGGAGTGCCCATTTGCATAGATGGTGACCCAGCCATGTTCAGCATAGGTGTGCCAGCATTGGAGGCACCCCCAGTACTTTGTGCTTGCGAACCTTGCTGCTGGATGTTGGGAGTTTGAACATTCTGTTGCAGTTGCAGTTGCTGCTGTTGTTGTTGTTGTGGTTGCGCCTGTGCTTGTTTCTGTTGTTGTTGCTGTTGTTGCTGCAACAGCTTTTGTCTCTTGGAGTACTTTACTAATATGTCCTTAATCTTGTCCGCCTTCATCATATGCGCACGACCTTCGGGAGTTGCAATACCTTTCTTCTCTGCTTCTGCTTTCTCAATGCTGTACTGACGCAAGAGCTGCCTTGCATGCTGATGGATAGCCTGAAAGCTGATTCTACCTTGTTGAGATCCTTGGCCTTGAACTTGACCCTGATTTTGACCCTGAGTTTGACCTTGACCCTGAGTTTGACCTTGAACTTGAACTTGACCTTGATCTTGATTCAGAGTTTGACCTTGAACCTGACCTTGGCCTGGAGCTTGACCTTGAGCTGGAGCTTGTCCCAGCCCTGGAATAGATGAAGCGTGATCTTGTGTCACTTGGTTTGGCATATTCTGGTTTTGAAGGGCATTTGCGTCCCCCTGCACAGGCAGTTGCCCACCCTGGTTGTTATTCATACCTGTAGATGGATATCGATACGCTTGCTGCTGTGCTCTGCCCTAATGCTGTGCCCTAAACACCAGAAACCACAGAGCAGAAGAGTGCTGGCCAGAAGCCAGAAGAACAGAGAGCAGTACACAATCCACAGACAAGTCAAGAATTTCAATCACCTCGAAATTAGAGCAGCACTCCGTACTTCACACTCCACACTGGTGGGAGATGAGAACGGGCCGCCGCTGCACCACGACAGCAATTGGACAAAGCCACAGATACATAAAGATGTGGAACATTGAAGAAAGACCAAAGCTTGCAGAATTAAGCGCAGAAAGTAGAGAGAACCTCTCCAAAGTGCATGATTACGCCCTCGATTACAACATTTTTCTATTGAAGGGAATCAAGCAGAAGATAGACGACAATGATGAGGGCCTTATTGTATCCGTTACCGCTCTGTTCGATAGTATTCCTAAGGAATATTCACAGATGATGTACAACCCGCTTGCAGCAGACTGTGCTAGATTCAACGAACCAAGCACCACCTCAATGCTTCAGTTCAGAGTACTCGATTTACTTATCCAGGAGAGACATCGCAGGGATATTGACGTGTTGAATGCCAAGTTTGAAAACAAGATTAAATATGAGCCATTGAGTAACCCTTGGAAGTATGAGATAAAGTCTCCTTACTACAGAGCCTTTGCAGAAGCTAATGAAGAGTTTGCAGATCAATTTGTGAAGTTTGCATTGTTACAATCTCTCGAATATGATTTTGAGCATTCCTTAGATGATGAAAACGACTACCAAAGTGACGATGACTTGATTGCTCACTTTTGCGACGATGAACTCATGGAGTTCACGCTAAAAGGTAGTGAAACTGATGAAATCACAGTCAATCAAAGTGAAATTGCGCGTGTGATATTACCATTGGCATCACAGGCTATCCTTTCGAATGATGAGAGCGATAAAGAGTCATAGAGGAAAGCATTAAGGGAAACGAGAGAAATGGTTATGATGAGATATATTCTATATTACACTTATCTAAGTTCACACTGTACATATATAATTTACACTGCACGTCCACTCTTGTTGTTGTCGGGTTTGTTGTTGTTGTTGTTGTTGTTGTTGTTGTTGTTGCGTTTCTTGATCCTGAAGACTACCTGGTTTTTGTATGCCTCACCATCACTTATTCGACCTTTAGAAGTGGCAGATTCATCTCTAAAATTATGACATTTGACAATGGGCTTCCCCGGCATTTCATTTACTAGCTTCATATCATTACCTACCAAACATCCAATAAGAGTGCTCTTTGCTTTTGGATCGTCATACATCTGTCTGGTTTCGACATTTTGTTCACCGACAGTTATGAGTATTTTCTCTTCACAATCAAATGAAGCAGAGTGACATTTTAGTCCAAACCAGGTAACTTCATCGCATGACTGCACATATTTACCCTTCACATTCTTGACACGCGTACAGAATCTACCGTACACTACAAGAACTTCGGAAATTCCCAAAGTTTTATTTGGAAAGGGGAAGATGGCAACCGGTACCTCTCCCCCCTTTAATATATCCTTCACATCGAGGTTATTGAGAGCAATTGATCTAATATCAGACAATTTACTCAAGTTCCAAGTTGCAACTCCGTCAACGATATGTGCAACACCAAAATTATTGGCATAAACGGTCTGTAATTTCACAACATTATAATGGGTCTTGAAGTTATTCCATTGAAACTTAAATCCGCTATTTTTGGAGAGCTCTGTATAATAAACCAATTTCTCCTTCCAGGCGAACAGATAAGGTTTCCCACTGCCACCTGTAGCATTTGTAGTCTGATACCCAACGGTAAAATCGGCAATGTACCGCTTATTTTCCTCAAAGACATTGATATCGCAAGCAGGTAATTTGAATCTGTATGTTGAATATAGCTTCTCCACAGAAAGCCTATATAAAGATTCACCAGAAATACAGATGACCACTTCATTATTCAGCACAACAATCTTGCGAGTATTCTTCAGTTGATGCACTTGATGGAAACTACCAAAATCGTTAGCCATACCAATGAAAATGCCAACGTTAGTGCCGATAATGCACACTTTGTCTGCATATTGGTTACTCCTATAAGTGAAATAGTCAACGCTGAGTACGTTAGTAAGCAAAGGACTAACATCACTTATAGTCATATCATCACCATCATCATCATTATTTCCCATCTGACCGTTACGAGGTAAGAAACCTCTATCGATGTTTTTCTCGAGGGTAACATCAACTAGATTATGTATCTGGGGAACTGTATTATTGAGATCGTATATCCCATTATCAACGTATGCAGATATAAAGTTATTAACTGTGAGAATCTTCAGCTCTATGTCATCATTGACCCCATTGCACCAGAAATCATCTTGTGCAGTCTTCAAATCCTTACAAAACCTGTCAAGTATTGCCACTGTAAAGTCATTAGGTTTTCTGAAAGTGTATTTGGCACGCATGTTTATGTCTTTGATGTGTAAATATTTAAAGGCATTATCATGCGTAATGGTTGTATCAAAAGTGAGGTATTGAATGGGGATTGGATGCTTTGCAAGAACGTACTCTTCTCTGCGCGAACTCTTGATTGTCAATATGAGTAGATAATTGTCAAATGGTGCTAGAATGGCTTGTGAGAATGTTGGAGCATGAGGTGTTTTCATTTCGATAAATAGAGGTTCTTTTGAACGTCTATCTTCGCTGAAAATGTCAACCATTTCCATGTGAGAGAAATCGATTTCTGTACGATAACTCAATCTTTCGTTAAATCTGATTTTTTTGTCAAGTTCTGATGTCGAATCACTAATGTTGTTGATCTTCTTTGTCAATTCTTCCAATTTTGAGGCAAGTTCTAAATTTCGAGTGTTTTTTGTGTCCTTGTATATAGATTTCAAACGACCAAATAACAGCTGCACAGAAGTGAACAGTTTAATAAAATAACTGCTTAATAGTTCAATCGGTGAAACTGCAGATCTATTTGAGGTATTCTCCAAATCTTTTTTGGATACGCCAAGAATAAACTTGCGGATTTCATCGTTAGCAGAAAGTTTTGCCAAAAATACCACACTTCCTGAAATATACCTGTATTGGGTATTCAACTGTTCAAACCATTTATTAAGCACTTTGAGAACCTGCGTATCATTGACGAAAAAGTGATCATCGAATAGTGGCTTGAGTTTTTTGATGAGTAATTTGTCAAGAAATCCGTACAGTTCATGCAATACCGTGAATGTTTTCTCATAAAATGCATCATTGATGACTCCATTATCTCTAAGTTCTTCACCATATATGAATAAGAGCCTGTGTAAGTTGAACTTTATTTTCCTGAAATTGATGAAAATTTCGAATAGTAAAGATTGTGTCTCGAATTCTCCCTTATTCCAAGCTTTGTAAGTATTCCCTTCTTCTGGTGTGATATTCCAGAACTCTGCGTAACTGAGATTGGTGAATGTCATCATATCATGTAGATTGTGTTCAGCGCGAGAGTTGACAATAATCTTCATTTCTAATGGTAAAGTGGAGAATGCAGTTTGTGTGGCAGCATTGACGATAGAGCTGCCGCTAGGACTAAATATAGTTGAAGAGCGAGAGGCGGATGGAGGAGGCGTGTCTGTCAAGGTTGTTCTCGATCGTAATGGTGATGAAGTTGTCGGCGATGAAGATACCGTGCGTGATATTAAAGAAGAAGGAGACTCAAAAAGAGCAGACGAAGAGGAATAGTTGATTGAGTCTATTGGCGATAGCATGGGTTGATTAAAGAATGACATTCTTGCGTCTCTGTCATCAATAGTCGGAGAAACATAATTCCGTTTCTCCACATTGTTAAGACGGTACTTGCTGAACCTTCGGTTGGGAGAAGGTGTGGAGGAAGACGATGATGATTGCGTTCGTTGATCATGAACGGGAGTTTTAGGCAAAGGTGTATTTTTAATTGGAAGCGTGGTATTAACCGTTAGAGGTGGCGATTTTCGAAGAGGTGATCGATTCGGATGCACAAACGCGTCTGCCAATTTGTTAACATAGCCACCGAATCGCTGCGTGTTGGTGAAACCGTGAGCAACTTTATCATTATCATTATAATTATTAATATCAATACCATTATTTCCTTCCGGGGCACCATCACTGTGTTCACTTTCGTCTTCTTCACCGCAATCCAAACTAATCGTTGAATTATTCTTTATAAATTCAAAGTATCTGGATTGCTTGCTGAACGTTGCCGTGGATGCAGAGAGGGTAGCATCGTATTTAAACTCTTGATCATCTTCTAGTCCGAGTTCGAGTTCGTGTTCGTGTTCGTGTTCCGAATCCGACGAGGAGGACAAGGGCGCCATTGTGCGAGGAATTGCGGCTGATGCGGCTGGAGTAAAGACACGCGGACAGCTGTAGTAGTTGCTGCTGTAATAGACGCTACTGTGTGTGTCGTTACAGCCCAACACATGCTGCACTCGAGCGACTGTGTCCAAATTGTTGTTGTACCCGATGTGAATCGTGTGCCCTACATTACACTAGCCTCTTCTCTCTGGCCACCCAGCCACCAGTCACCAGCCACCAACGGCCAGTTGAGCGACGCGTCGCGTCGCTTTTTTCTTTTCCTCTTTTTCCCTTTTCCCCATTTTTTTTCTTTTTGCAGGCTCTGAGAGAAGTCAGTCTTGTGCCCAGTGCCCAGCTCACGCGGCTTTATTTCCAAATTCATGACAAATTAAACAAAGGAAAAGAGAAAAACGCTGCGCTGCGCTGCTGGCTGTTGCAATTTGCAATTAAAAATTTTTCCTTTTCTCCATTTTTCCATTTTTCCACTCTCCGGCACCAGCTATAAAACCAGCGTCGATTCCCCTCTGAGTTGCGACAAGTGGCTGCGTTTGCTTTCTTTTCCTCCCAGCTGCTTCTGGTTCTGGCGGGTGGCCTCTCCTCTGTTGTTGGAATGGCTGGCTTGACGGATGGCTTCGTACTACCCAACCCATCACACCCTTCACAATGGCTTTCTTAAACACCTCAGATGCTCTCGCACACCTTAAGACTTATTCTACCAAGGATGGTCTTTCCGTCTCTGAATTGATGGATTCTAGAACTAATGGTGGTCTTACTTATAATGATTTCTTAGTTTTACCAGGTAAAATTGACTTCCCATCAAGTGTTGTCTCTTTAGAATCTCGTTTAACTAAGAAAATCACTCTGAGAACTCCATTTGTTTCTTCTCCTATGGATACCGTTACCGAATCCGATATGGCTATTCACATGGCTCTTTTGGGTGGTATCGGTATCATTCACCACAACTGTACTCCTGAAGAACAAGCAGCTATGGTCAAGAAGGTGAAGAAGTATGAAAACGGTTTCATTAACGATCCTGTTGTCATCTCTCCATCTGCTACCATTGGTGAAGTTAAGGAAAGGGGTGAACAACTTGGTTTCACTTCATTCCCTGTTACTGGTACGTATCTCATATCTTACTGAAAAAATGCACATTACAAACTCTTTCTTTTTCTCCAATCAAATGATGATTTCAAATTAATAACTTTCGTTCTACCGACTGTGATCAAACGATCTTGTGGAGACCTTAATTCCTGATAATAATACAAATGGAGGAAAGAATTGAGTTTGAATGAATGAACGAACAAACGAACGAACGAACGAACACTTTACTAACATAAACACCCTTCCACTTTTCATTCATTGTTTTCTTTTCTTACAGAAACTGGTAAGGTTGGCGGTAAGCTCGTTGGTATCATCACTTCCAGAGATGTCCAATTCCATGAAGACCTCACTTCCCTTGTTGGTGATGTCATGACAAAGTCATTGGTCACCGCTAAGAAGGGTGTCTCTCTTTCTGAAGGTAACGAGATCTTGAGAACTTCCAAGAAGGGTAAGCTTCCAATCGTCGATACTGAAGGTAACTTGGTTTCTCTCTTGTCTAGAACTGACTTGCAAAAGAACCTTGATTTCCCACATGCATCCAAGTCACCTGTCACCAAGCAACTTCTTTGTGGTGCAGCTATTGGTACCATTGAAGCAGATAAGGAGAGATTGAGACTTTTGGTTGAAGCAGGTTTAGACGTTGTCGTTCTTGATTCATCCCAAGGTAACTCCATCTTCCAATTGAACATTATCAAGTTCATCAAGGAAACTTACCCAGATTTGGAAGTTATTGGTGGTAACGTTGTCACTCGTGAACAAGCTGCAGAACTTATTGCTGCAGGTGCAGATGGTTTAAGAATTGGTATGGGTTCCGGTTCCATTTGTATTACTCAAGAAGTTATGGCTTGTGGTAGACCACAAGGTACTGCTGTTTACAATGTCACTGAATTTGCAAACCAATTTGGTGTCCCATGTATGGCTGATGGTGGTATTCAAAACATTGGTCACATCACTAAGGCTTTGGCATTAGGTGCATCTTGTGTGATGATGGGTGGTATGCTTGCAGGTACTACTGAATCTCCAGGTGATTACTTCTACAGAGATGGTAAGAGATTAAAGACTTACAGAGGTATGGGTTCCATTGATGCAATGCAAAAGACTGATACTAATGCTAACGCATCTACTTCCCGTTACTTCTCTGAAGGTGATAAGGTTCTCGTTGCACAAGGTGTCTCTGGTTCTGTTCTGGACAAGGGTTCCATTACTAAGTTCATTCCATACATTTACAATGGTTTACAACACTCTTGTCAAGATATTGGTGTTCAGAGTGTTGATGAATTGAGAAAGAAGACCACTGATGGTGAAGTTAGATTCGAATTCAGAACTCCTTCTGCACAATTCGAAGGTGGTGTTCACAACTTGTACTCTTACGAAAAGAGACTCCACAACTAAAATTTCAGCTGATTTTATAGATTCGTCTTTATACTCACACTCATTCATATCCTTTATATCAATTTGATAATGCATTTTTTCGCTAGCTTTATTATGCGTAATCTGAGATGGGGGAGCGGAGGAGGTTTTTTGATGATGGATTATGTATTATGCCAGTTACGCAATAACTTCTCTACTTTCAAAGTTGATCTTTCCAGTCTTTACCATCCTTTGCTCTTTACTATTGCTCATAGTCTAGTCTCTCTAGTTTTGTTGTGTAAACTGTAACTGTCTCGTCCAGGTGAAAAAACCAGTTATGAACTATCAGAATAACCCGGTCTTGTGTAGTTAGTTTTTAATTCTGTTGATAAGTAGAGTTACTTGAGGGGGGTGCTAAATTATATATACTTTAGTAAAACACAGGAGTATGTAGATACTATAAAAGAAACCGGGATGGAACGTCATAGGGCTTAGACGGTTTCTAAGATAACATCCTTGAAACCAGCAGAGACCTTCTTACCCTTGGAGTCAACGGTGGTTTCACCGTGTAAGGATAATAAGTTACCTAAGTCGAACTTTGGTTGCTTCAATAACTTAACCTTTCTGATGTGAACGTTTTGTAATGGGATGATTGGTAATGCAGCCTTTTCAATCTCGTTACCGATAGCTTCTGGGATCAACTTACCAGTTAATTGTGCTAAGGTGGAGTTAGAGACTTCCTTGGTCATGATTTCAATCATCTTCTTTCTGACTTCTCTTAACTTGGAAGATTGAGCGTAAGTGGTCTTCTTGACTTGGTTAGCTTGTCTTCTGGTGAAAGCAATAGCGAAAACTCTTAAGACGTAATCATCAGCGGTCTTAACAGTAACGTTAGCTTCAATAAGGGATTGCCACTTTCTAACAAGAGACTTTAACTTGTCAGTAGTGAAGTCCAAACCGTGGAAGTTGGTTAAAAGGTTCTTACCTTGAACTTCATCAACTCTTAACTTAATCTTCTTGTGAGCTTGGTCTTCGGAACCTTGTAAATCAGCCAAGTTGAATTCGAAAACTCTACCCTTAAGACCGTCTGCTGCGTTCTTCAAACCGGTAGACTTGTTGATCAAAGTCTTACCAACATCTCTGTGTTCAAAGGTGGTTGGTGCCTTGATATCGTACCATTCCTTTCTGGTGAATGGGTCAACAACTCTCTTCTTAAGACCTTTCTTTCCTTTAGATAATCTCTTGTTCTTACCGATTGCCATGATGGGAGGGGTTGCTGTAGATAGGAGGGAAATTCAAAGAAACAGGAGAGAGAGAGAGAGAAATAAGTAAAATATTACTTTGAAATAACGCACGTATACTAGAGAGTGGGCAATCTACCAATACCGTCAGAGTGCAATTGCAATGAAAAAATTGACAAGCTAGCAGCACGCTACACTATGGTGGCCAGCCAACCAGCCAGACAGCCAGCGAACCAGCACAGGCACGGCCAGTACCATGCCCCACAGCGGAGCCCACAGCCGGCAACGCAACGCAATGGTGGTGGGTGGCCCATGGGAACCGGGCCAGAACAGAGTGGAACGGGTGCATAGAGCGTGCGCATACAGAATGGAATGCCGCGATGTGACTGCGTTTTGCGCTGTGGAAAATTGTAGAGTACTAGAAAAACTAGACACCCGCGCACCTCACAATAACTCAGAGAGCCCGGAAATAGTGCACCTTCCCTAATGTTATCGCCGAGATTGGTTCTCTAGCCGCGGAATCGGCACGTGACGGGCGGCTAGAATTGAGCCAGCCTATCTGATCCGATTTGACTGGTCGCCTTTCTCGGTTAGCGCGTGTCACAAGTAGTGGCGTTTGTTGACATCTTGAAATCT
>JAMYHI010000363.1:0-20048 GCA_025531525.1 Pichia sp. P7020A | reverse complement strand
AATGAGTTTCTCTCAATTTCTTCCGCATGACTTTGCAAATTATCATGTGGTAAATCATTAGGGTCAATTCTCTCACCATATACACTCAATCCAGCCGTATTATTAGTGAGTCCACTAATGTGTGATTCGTTACGAATGTGAGTGTAAGGAGCATTCACACTCTCTGATTCAAATGGGTTTTGTGCATCTGCCCTTCCTGTACCTACATCGAATGGATTGTTGTCCGTTGTTTGTGATGGATTGTTAGAAGATAAGTAATCAGTTCCTTCTTGAAGGGCCACATTGGCATCTCTTTCGGGACTGGAACTAGTTTGCACATATGCTGGTTCTTGTTCTTCTCCTCTATTCATGGAGGCCTTTTGTTTATTCCTGTTCAAGAGAGATTTACCACGAGTTAAACCACGAGATAGGAATCCCATTGCTCCATTTGATGGAGAATCATCAGAGTGCTGCTCGTTAGTGTATAGGTTGGTATCTGACTCTTTGAAGTCTGGGGATCCATGCTCATCATGAACTCTATACATATCATCTGCCCAGTTTTCATTGTGTTCCTTAGCAACGAGACCGAGTTCGAAAAGTTCATTTGCATCACCATTCGAAGGATCCAATGATCTATGTTTCTGTTGGAAAGATGTTCTGTCATCCTTTGTTGGTGAGAACTTTGCATCTGGATTTTTGGAGAAGATGGTGAAAGCTGCGAGAACTAGAATGACAATCAACAATATGAGAGATACAATTGCATTCATGATGAAGAAAACGAGACCCATCACGGAAGCGACCCTGAATGGTGAATTGTAGACACCAGAGAAGAAAGTGAAAAAGAATGAATTGATAGTGGTAATGACTTGAATGAAAACTGTCAAAACGTTGGTGAATCTATCCAAATATGGCAAGAAATGACACATTAAGCCAAGATAAATCATATCGAGAATCCAAATAGCTAATGCTTGCGTCTTTCCAGATGATTGAGAGAGAGCAACAAACATAGATTTGACAAATAGATAACCAAGGGAAACTGCACAGAACCAATATTTCTTTGCATTCAACATAGTGTAAAGGAATCCATAACGACTGAGAACTTCTGGATTACCATATAAGATAGCAGCAGGATTACCATGTTCTGCAACGGATTTAGAACCGTATCTGATGACTTGGAAACATGCCAATGCCATTGTGGAGAGGATCAAGATAAGGAATAACACAGCCACTGTGACCACTGCACCGGAGTCGACCTTCGTGAATTCCCACAATGATAAGATAAGAATTTGAGGGAATCCAATGAAGATATATCTAGCAAGCATACCTTTGAAAGTTGGTTGCCATGCAGTTCTGTATTCCAAATTCTTCTGAATCCAGTTAGTTTTAGTACCTTTCATCAAAGTCTTGTTGAGGTAACGATATATGAAGAAGATAGCAACCAAAACGTAGAGACAGAGAATGAAGAAAGTGAAACCCGTGCAGACTATTGAAGAAGGTTCAATGTTGGATTTATAACCAATCCGGTCGATACCTCTCAAAACGAGCATATAATCGTTAGACTCAACATCATTCATAGGGATGAATAACTTAGTATCTTGATCGTAATCCTTTCTAGCGACGAGTTCATTCTCAGTTGGTGGCATCGTTGTTGTCATTGAGGATAATGCAGGTAAGAAGAAGGATGCAACTGTTTGGAAAATGGAACTTTTGATAACGCTTTGCACAGAACGTTGAGTCAAGATTGACTTGACACCACTTGTCAAATATTGTGTTGGTGTACCACCAGTAGCTTGCACAAACCATCTGAAAATCTTTTGCATGAATCCGATTCTGATCAAACCCATTGACCAAGCTAAATTTTCCGCCCATGCGTTTGCAATTGGTGGAACTTGATCGACACTGATCATAGAAATGATGACCACACTTTGGAAATATGTGAAAAGAGAGATTGCCGCAGCGGACATTCTCGATGCTGCCGCAGAATTACCAAATAGGGATAAACATGCAGAGACCAAGAGACCTAAACCTGCCACGACAGCAGTTGCCCATTTAGCGCCTTCATGAGAAACGGTCTTACCGTTATTGAAAGATGCTTGTAAACAACCGAGCAACCCGTTATTCTCATCGGTAATGATAAGTCTTGCAACGGCATCTAAATTGGGGAAAGTATATGCAATGTTGGGGACCATATTGACGTAATGCTGTGAGATGTATTCAACGGATTGCACTTCCATCTGAGATGGTGTGAGGGGACAAAACTGTTTGAGGTTGAGGTTACAAAGATCGATAGTTTCATGGATGATATCAAAACCGAAAGCGTAAACAGTTGCATATGCTTTCAATTTACCCTGAATTTTCGCCGTGATGGAAATATCGTAATTGATTGAACGAGTTTGCGCATCGAAGACAACACTGAAATAATTAGGAATGATGTTGGTGTTGTTCTTCATACAGTTGACCAAAGAGTCAGAGTAGAGACGCTTCTCTGCAGATACCGTAATGGCATTGAAGAACACAAATAGGAGTGTGAAAATATTGAATTGCATGATTGTTGTGTGTCCGATCTGATCTGGGTAACGGGGGGTATATCTGATAGAGAGACGATCAGTAGTATTAGTAGTGTTCGGTGTAGCGTTTGCTGTTCAACGAGTACTTGAAACTGGTAGATCGAATTCTGCCACTGGAATTTCCTTGTTTAATCAAGTATAGTCTAATCTAATGTAGCGTATTGCTTGGTGAGATCGAATCTGATAGGATCTGATCTGATTTAATAATTGGTGCTTGAGCTGGAGCTGGAGTTAGAGCTGGAGGTGCAGCGAAAGTATTGGGGGGCTCTTGGGGATGAGAAGAAACGAACCACCTTGCTTGGCACGTGCAGTGAGAGTGTCTGGTGTCTGGTGTCTACACGAGTATGTCAAGGTCGTTGAGCAGTGGGCAGGTACGGTACGGTACGGTAAAAGAAAAGAGACGGGAGCGACTGGCTACTGGCTGCTGGCTACTGGCGGCTATTCTGCCATTGCGAGGCGCGAAAGGGAAAATTCGTGTTTCTTGGTTCGTCTAGTCAACTGATTCTATTTTCAGCATTCGTCCCCGGCTAGGAGAGAGAAAGTGAATGGACCACACAACTAGAGGATAACTTGTCATGTCATGTCATTATGTTAGTTGCTAGCAGCTATACACGTAATAGTCATAAATAGTAGAATAGAAAATAATAATTGAAGGAGAGAAGGAAGGAATGAAGGAACTGAAAGAACTGAACTGCACTGCACTGCAATGGACTGCGCCAAAAGAGTGAGAGAGAGACCCTATTTCATTGCGTGGACAACATCGATAATCTGCGCAACAACTTCCGGATTGGACAAGGTGGAAATGTCACCGAGCTGATCTTCTTCACCGGCCAACACCTTTCTCAAGATTCTACGCATAATCTTACCGGAACGCGTCTTTGGTAAGTCTTCAACAAGCAAAATGAGTTTTGGAGCAGCAAATGGACCAATTTCCTTACGCACAGTCAAAATCAATTCCTTCTTCACAGCGGCAACGTCATCGACTTCCTTCTTCAAAGAAACAAAGGCAGCAACGGCAGACCCGGTCAACTCATCTGGGTATCCGACAACTGCATTCTCAGACACTAATGGATGTTCAATGAGAGCAGCTTCAATTTCAGCAGTTGACAATCTGTGACCGGAGACATTGACAACGTCATCAACACGTCCCAAGATCCAGTAGAAACCGTCCTTGTCCCTTGCTGCACCATCACCGGAGAAGTAGTAACCATGGTATGGCTTGAGGTAAGTGTCAAGGTATCTGTTGTAGTCATTCCAAATAGAACGAGTAATTGAAGGCCAACTGGTCTTCACACAAAGCACACCTTCGACATTATTACCAGGCAACTCTTCACCAGTGACAGGGTCGCAAATGGCAGGTTCGATACCAAAGAATGGCAAAGATGCACTACCAGCCTTAGTTGGAGTGACACCCGCCAGTGGACAAATAAGATGAGAACCGGATTCAGTTTGCCAATAAGTATCACAAATGTGAGCTTGACCACGACCAATGAATTCATTATACCATTCCCAAACATCCTTAGCAATTGGTTCACCAACAGAACCGAGAACACGTAAGGAATCGAGCTTATAGTTTGCAATGTACTTTTCACCAGCACGCTTTAGTAAACGTAATGCAGTTGGGGCAACATAGAATTGATTCACCTTATATTTGTCGACAATTTCCCAGTAACGAGAAAAGTTAGGATATGCAGGGGTACCTTCAAAGACAACTGTAGCTGCACCATTCAACAATGGTCCATAAACGACATAAGAGTGACCGGTAATCCAACCAACGTCACCAGCAGTGAATAGAGTGTCCTCTGGGTGAACGTCAAAGACATACTTGGTAGTTAACATGGCACCCAAGAGATAACCTGCAGTGGTGTGTAAGATACCCTTTGGTTTACCCGTTGAACCAGAAGTGTAAAGAAGGAAGAGTGGATCCTCAGAATTCATTGGTTCTGGTGGAGTGTAGGAACCATACTTGATAACTTCTTCGTGCCACCAAACGTCTCTCTTTGAATTCCATGGAATGTGGGAGTTACCGGTACGTTTGAAAACGACAACGTTAGTGACATCTGGACAATGGATGAGGGCATCATCGACAATCTTCTTTGTTTCAATGATCTTACCACCACGCTTTGATTCATCTGTAGTGATGACAATTTTGGAATTTGCATCCAAGACACGATCCTTGAGAGAGGTTGAACTGAAACCGGCAAAGACGACAGAGTGAATGGCACCGATACGAACAATTGCCATAAGGGCGACAATTGCCTCTGGAATCATTGGTAGATAAACTGCAACGGTATCACCCTTTTTAACACCCAAATTTTTCAAAACTTGCGCAAACTTGCAAATATCCTTAAGTAATTCACCAAAAGTGATGATTCTACCCTCATTTGGTTCATCTGCTTCATAAATGATTGCTGGTTTATTAGGATTCTTGATAGCCCATCTATCGACACAATTATAGCAAGCATTGAGCTCACCATCGACAAACCATGCAGAAGGTTCACCATTGTTATCCTTAAGATGTGGAGCTTCTGGTAATTTAGCCGTTGTGAAAGGCTTTGACCAAGTTAAATTTTCCTTTGCCATCTTACCAAAGAAAGTTGCAGGAGATTCAATAGATTCCTTATACATTTTCTCATATTCTCCAAGAGATTGAAGATAAGGTTTGGAAGGATGACGATTGAGGAAGCCCTTAGGAACTTCATGAGCCTCAATGCTCATCAAGTGCTCATTTTCGAGATGCTTTTCAGACATTGTAGAATGAAACTTGCTTAGATAGAGTGTAGTGTTTTGTTTGTTTTTGATGTAGAAGGAAGGAAAGGATAATAATGCAATAGAGTTTAAAGGGTGTTAAGAAGGAAAGAGCTTGTAGTGGTGGGGGGTGCGAGAGACACCCTTTTATACAAACTGACTGCAAGTGGGCTGGTGCAATAATTAAAGTATAATGCGGAGAAGAGGCGATCGCTAATCGCTGAGCCTGGGAAAGAGGAGGACCCTGAGCAACGTTGTTCTGAGTTCTGAGTTCTGAGTTCTGCGGTTGTTGGTTGCAGTTTGCGGGACCCCCCGTGGCGCCGATTGAGATCACTCACTGATCTTGGAATAAGCAGCAGCCAATCAGCAACCCCACTGCCACTGCCATCGCCACAGCTGGTCGTTTGCTTAGATCATTTCCCGTCCCCGTCCCGTCCCTCGGACCTCGGAGTTCGCAGCTGTACGAGAGCTGGCCGCCCGGGTTGTCGGAGTGCGCAGTGCAAGTGAGGGGAACGCTCGGGAGGCGGGAGCCAGGAGCCAGGAGGCGGGGGGTTGCGTGAGTGCGGCGGGTGCGGCGGGCCGGGTGGCGCAGCAGTGGTTCAAGGTTTAAGGGGCGGCGCAGCAGCCTGGCGACGCGTCGGTACAAGGGAGGCGCAACGAGCGCGATATGGAGGCTTGGCACTCCAGCACTCAAGGACCCTATACACAGTAGATACCCGCTGTATACGCTGCTAAAAAAAGATAGCAACGCGCAGTGCCTAGTGCAGCGCCCGCATCGAATGGAGAAACGCGCTAGGCGCTAGGCCAAGAAACGAAGTGAGTGCACTAGACAGGACAGAGAACAGAGAAGAGATAGAGAACAGATACAAGTATTGCATCAGAGAAGAGAAGATAGCAGCAACAGCAGCAGCACCCCCAACAACCTCCCCACACAACTACACAACGAGATGCGCATGCGATCATTCTCTCAGCTGGTTGCAGCGTTCTTCTGGCTCTGCGCTGCCCACATCCAAACCGCTAGCGCGTACAAGTTCCTCCGTTCGACAACGCTTTTGACATGTATGGAAAACTCAGAATTCTCAGCAACTTTCTTCGATGTCGCATACTATCCACACAACTCAACGGCAGTGTTTACCGTGGATGGGTCCTCTGCCATTTCTGGTAAAATTAAGGCAAACTTTGAACTCATTGTCTATGGGTTGTCCGTCTATCAAGATAATATCAACTTATGTTCTCTTAATTACGAAACTATCTGTCCTATATCTTCAGGTCATATCAATGTCCAAGGTACTTATAGCTTGGAGAGATCTTACCAGTAATATCCCATCTATCGCTTACACGATTCCAGACTTGGATGCATACGTGTTAGTCTTGGTTTACTCCATAGATGACACTAACAACGAAACTCCACTCGCTTGTCTCAAGGCTGAAGTGACTAATGGTAAAACTGTGCAGACTCGTTATGCGGGTTGGCCAATTGCTTGCATTTCCGGTTTTGGTCTCATTGTCTCTTCCTTCGTCTCCATCATTGGTCATTCATCTACGGCTTCTCATATTGCTTCTAATGCAGGATCACTTTTCATTTATTTCCAAAATTTGGCAATCATGGCAATGATGGGTGTTGCGAGAGTTCCACCCATTGCTGCATCTTGGGCACAAAATTTCATGTGGTCATTGGGTATCATCGATGCAGATTTCATGCAAGACATGATTTATTGGTACGTTCAATCAACTGGTGGTAGCGTATCAGCAGTCTTAGACAATAAAGATGTCATCTCAATATCTGTTCAAAAATTGAAAACTTTGAAAAAATTCTTATTCAAGAGAGCAATCTCGGCAGCACCAGCAACGGATGACTATCTCGACGATTCAAACTTATACTATACCAATGAATATAGTTTATCTGCTAAAATTTTAGTCTTACGTGGTATACAACGTGTCGCCTTTTTGGCAAATATCGAAATCTCTAACATGTTCATGACTGGTATCATTTTCTTTTTATTCGTTGGATTCGTGCTCATTGTTCTCATCTCCATCTTCCGTGGATTCTGTGAAATCCTCATACGTTCAGGTTCCATCAAAAAACATAGATTCTCTTACTTCCGTACTCATTGGAATTTGATCATCAAAGGTTCTCTATACAGATATTTCGAAATCACATTCTCCACAGTCGTTTTGCTCTGCGTTTGGGAATTCACACAGAATAACTCAAGTGGATGTCTTGCCTTTGCCATCATCATCTTCCTCGTTGTTATGGTGCTCATGTCTTATGCAACCATCAGAATCTTCCTAGAAGGTCTCAAATCGGTTAATCAATATAAAAATCCAGCTTACCTTCTTTTTGGTAATGATACATTTTACTTCAGATTCGGGTTCCTTTATGCACAATATCTTGCAAAGCGTTACTATTGGGTCGTCATCAACTTTCTTTACTTATTCATTCGTGCCTTACTCATTGCAGTACTGCAAAATCAAGGTAAAGCATGTGCAGTGATAATCTTCGTCATTGAAATCATCCATTCCGTCGTGGTCATTTATTTCAGACCGTACATGGACAAACGTACAAACATCTTCAACATCTTCATTGCTGTTATCAACCTCATCAATTCTGTGTTTTTCCTATTCTATTCAAATGTGTTCCGTCAACCACCAGTCGTCTCATCCGTTGCAGCAGTCGTGTATTTCATCCTCAATGCCGTATTTGCCCTTGCCTTGCTCATCTTCACTATCGTCAGTTGTACAATCGCTCTACTTCATAAGAATCCAGACGTCAGATACCAACAAGTTAAGGACGATCGTGCCGCTTTCATGACTTTTGAGAATGAACCAACAGCGAACCAAGACTTGGAATTATCAGCTCTTGGTGCAACGGCCCTACAGGGTCAAGACAAGGCCGCATTCTTCAATAATAACAAGGGAGAGAATGGGACCGCGGGCACATCATCATCTTCAAACACATACAATACAAATATGGCAAAGTTGAGTCCATTTGAACAAGAGAACTTGAATAGCAGAAGCCATCTTGAGCCGTATAACCCAGATTACTCGATCTCCAGCGATGTCACAAAACCAACAGGAAGAGTGAACCCCTTCTCAACGGGTGATGATTCCTCGTTCATATCGGCTAACGAATACGACAGAGAAAATCCATTCAATCCTAGACGGGAATTGTAGGGATTATTTTACATTCAATGCCTTACGCTCCGTGCTTCACGCTATATACTCAATACTCAATGCTCAAACTGAAATCTTTGCTCACCGCAACTATCCACGATCTACGATCCAACTTTCCACATTCAACTTTTATCTTTGCACTGTTTTCTTTTAGCCTTTTTCCACCCTTTCTCCCCCTCCCACTCATTTTGTCAGGTCTATTCCCCTTATTTTTATCTTTATCTATGTCTATGTACTTGTATCTCCGCTTTGGAAGCGGCATCAATATTCTTTACTACCATCACTTATTGAATGGCACACAACATTGAAAAAAATGGAGGCTCGCGTTGCTTGATTCTGGGATTGCAAAATTCATGCACATTGCACATTGCACATCCCTTCACACTTCACGCTCCTCTATTCCCCCAGTTTCATGTCTCTCAAACCCAAATTACGACATATAAGAGAACTAAATTCTCAAATTCTTTGATACTCGTCATGTCACAATGGAAAATGTCACATCGAAAGCTGCAGATAATCATGCGCAAGACCCCATAATCTCAATAACTAACCAAGAGCTAAAAGAGCATGGCTCAGATTCTAACAACTGGGGAAGCATCAACGACTCTGCACTCTTAAGAGCTATCGATGGCCCAGAAACAGCGACACATGTAACAATGGTGGATACAGACAAAGATACGGATGAAGATACAGATGAGGATGAGGATGTAGATCAGGATATAAAGATGGATGATGGTCATATACCGATATTAAATCCTACAACGACACCAATACCTATATTGGGACCAGTACCATCAACTGTGGCGGTACCTGTTCAATCGACAACTACCGATTGGGGGTCTATGAACGATTCTCAATTTATCAGCCTTATTAACAAAATTTCACAAAGCAGGGCAAATGCTACATTGGATGGTAATGCCGGAGGTGAATCCATTGCAAACCAAACTACCGATATAGATGTATATGGCGCTGGCGTACTTGGAAATTCTAGTCCACAACTGTTGATTGATACATCCAAGCTCGTTTCTGAAAGGCTGGATATTGATGACACTAGAGATATAAACGCTCATAACCTCTTGTCATCTCCACTTCTTCTCGCTCAGAACGTGGTAGATTTGAGTTCACACTCGGATACAATAGAGGGAACCACCAAGGAAGATCTTGAAGATGCTGATAAATTTGCATTTGATGATTATGATGGTTATTTCCAAGCGAAAAAACAGAAGCAAGATATTCAAGGTGAACAATTATCGAAAGTTCTTAAACAGAATAACTCTTCCACAGACGATTACCCCCCTATATTTGCAAATTGTGCCATCCACGTCAATGGTAGAACAGATCCGGATATTTTGCAACTACGAAAGATGATTGTGTTGTACGGTGGAAAATACGTCCATTTTTTGTCTAATAAAAGTTCAGCGACGCACATCGTCGCCGAATCATTACCACCACGAAAAAGAATTAAATACGGGAACTGTAAAGTTGTCTCGCCAAAATGGATTGTTGATAGTATCAGGGAGAAAAAGTTGCTACCATGGTCGGATTACCGGTTGAAGCAATTGGCGGAATATGGTCAACAACCCATTCCTTTTGCAAGGGCTTCTGATATGCCGAAGGTGGAAGCATCGCCAATACCAGAAGATCAAGAACTTCCAGTTATTGAAAATGCAGTTCTTGAAGAAGGGAATAAAACTGAAGCGATAGCAGTAGCGGATGCTGATTTTGAGAACGGAATAGAAAGCGAGGACGTTGAAGATGTGGATATTTCGGGTGAAGATGATCTGCGTAATGAAGTGATGTCGCAAGAACTGAAAAGCGCAGGAGTGGATGCCAATCATCCTAATTTTCTCATGGTTTTCTTCTCAAAGTCGAGGCTTCATCATTTGAGTACATGGAAGTCTGAGCTCAGGTCGAACTTCCTTAACAAAGCCATAAATATCCTCAAAGCAAAAGATTCTAAAATGAGTACTTCCAAAGAGCGGGTTATTCTACATGTCGACTTTGACTGTTTCTTTGCAACAGTGTCCGCGCAACTTAATGTCCCACCCATTGACATCAATAGCGTACCATGTTGTGTCACGCATGGTGGAGGGTCTGCTGACGTCTCATCATGTAACTACATTGCCCGTGATTATGGCGTGAAAAATGGAATGTGGATGTCACAAGCAAAGAAATTATGTCCTAACATTATAGCCCTTCCATATCAATTTGATGAATACGAAATAAGATCAAAGAAGTTTTACGATAAACTACTATCTATGGATATCGATTCCATACTACCCGTCAGCGTAGATGAAGCCTTGTTGGATATAACTACAATGTGCGAGACTGATGACAGTAATATTTTTGATGTTGTGAAGAGTGTGAAAGATCAACTTGATACGCTAACATGTTGTACCGTCAGTTGTGGTGTTGGGAAGAACGTTCTATTGGCTAAATTGGCTTTGAGAGAGGCCAAGCCGGATGGTGTGTTTGTGGTACCCCAAGGAGAGAGTGAAATGATCAATTTCTTAGACACAGTGGATGTGAAACAACTACCTGGGATGGGGAGAAAATTGTTTACCAAATTTGAAAGTTTACTCCCAGGAAAGTCTGAAATTACACTTGCTGCTCTGCGAGCCGTTGAAAAAGTGTTCTTAATGAACACTTTCGGTAATAAAATGGGTGAGAAACTGTACGAATATAGTAGAGGAATCGACAATACGAGTATTGATATCTTGAGAGAGCCCGAAAAGTTTCTCAGAAAGTCTGTTAGTATCGATATCAATTGGGGTATCCGTTTTGAGAAAGACTCACAGGTTGAGAGTTTCTTATTTCAGTTGTCGAAAGAATTGAACAAGAGACTTTTGGATGCTGGAATGGTTGGTACTCTACTTACTTTGAAGCTTGCAATTCGTCACCCCGATTCACCTGTTGAACCTGCAAAGTATATGGGAATGGGGAAGTGTACTTTCTTATCAAAATCTGCACGACTCGGTGTTTGTACACGGGAGATTGGTGTCATTAGTACGGAGCTTAAGTTTTTGTTACGGTTCTTGAATATAAAGGCCAAAGAGTTGAGAGGTATTGGTATCAGTATGACTAAACTTGTGCCCGAAGGTCAAGCAGCTGCTCAATATACCAACCAGATGAGACTCCCATTCAAATTTGAAGACAAGAAGAAAGCGACCGTATTAAAAGACGTTCCAAAAGTTGAAAATATACTACATCAGGAGAAATCCACCATGAAAGTGAAAAGAGATGATATTTTCAATGTTCGAAGTCCGGAGCGAAAAGCTCCAGTAAATCGAGGGGGGATACATCAAATTGAGAGTCAAGAAATTGATTGGGAGGTCTTCGATAAGATACCACCAAACTTACAAGTGGAAATCAAAAATGAATTACGGCGCCGTAGGTTACGTGCATCACCGAAGAAGCAAAAGCCTTTAACGAATGGGAGAGATATAACCACACTTTTATCACCACAAAAGAAGACACCAAATCCATTAAGATTTCAACAATTGGATGTGGGTATAACACCAGAAAAAATTAGGGAACAACAAAAGAAGGACATTACATTCCAAGGACTAAGTATTCATGAAGATTATAAGATCATCCAAAAAGTACTAGAGTGGATGTATTTTACCCTTTCTGATGGGAACGTGATTGACGATACAGATATGGAACTCTTTAGGGATTTCATGCTCAAACTCATAGCAGCGGATGATCTATTGCGATATTTGAAAATACTAAATCTGATGTCGTCACATTTACGATCAGCCAACACGAGTGCGGGTATGTATGGGAGATGGTGCTATGAGCTGGAAAGCTTGCAGAACCTCCTGGATCAACAGTCCTATACGAGATTCGAATTCACGTTTTAAATAAAGGCATTACCTAACTTTTCTATCATCTACGTTTCTTAGCTAATTTATACATCCTTTACGATATGTTTAGAGGGAGCTCTTTGTGCCCATTCTGTCCAAGAACCATCATACACTGCAATCTTACTAGAATCCAATCCAGCTAGTTGCATTGCACATCTAATAACACATGCTGTAACACCAGTACCACACATGACAATAATCGGCTTGGAGTCATCAATATTTTTCTCCTTGAGGATATTCTTCAGTGACATTTTGGATAGGAATGCCTTTTGAGGAGTGAGTAAATCAGTAAAAGGGAGGTTGATGGAATCCTTGATGTGGCCTGAAGAGAGTCCAGCTCTTGGTTCTGGTGCTTCACCTGTAAATCTAGGACCGGATCTAGCATCGACTAATGTCACCTCAGAGCCTATCTTATCTTCTTCCACTAATTTGAGTAGTTCTTCGTATGTGACGACTTTGGATTTATCAAAAGTTGCAGTGTATTCAGAGGGTGGAAGTTCAGAAGGAGTTGAGACCAATTTATTGTTGACCAGGGTTTGACTCTGGTGGACCTTCATCACTAGATTCGGATCCGAGTGAGCTTTACTGTATGCGGGGTATGTGTTCAAGATGAAGAGTTTGGACAGATCATGACCGAATATCTCAAACATCCATACAGCACGACACAAGCTGAAAACACCTTGCTGATCATAGAACAGTAAGTCGGAATCGTTCTTTACTCCCAGGTTTCTAATGGCCTTCTCAAACTCTTCCTTTTTAGGGAGCATGTGGGGATAAGGCGATGTGGTGTCTTTAATTTGTTCAATGTCAAAGAAAACGGCATTATTCATTCTTTGCTTCATAAATTCATGATAACCATTGACCGGCACGTTTGGCATGTACCATGATGCATCGACTGGTACGACAGTGGATCCATGTGTCTTGTAAAAGGCTTCAACTGCAGCAGGTTGAATGGTAGCTAACAATCTGACTGCACTTGATTGCACTTGAGAGGAAGTAAGAGAGGCCCTTCTGGTAACACCTTGCATCATACCGTAAACTTCTTGTTGAGACCCAAAGAGCTATACCACGGAAAACAATGCATTATATATATAATCCACCAATTCTGCAAAGAATCGTGTATCAAGGATACGAACAGTTCTCCGCTATCAGATTGTGCTGATTGCTGATCGAACACTTCGAGAAAACGAAGCAGCGCTTACGTAACAGCATTTTTAGTCACAACAAGCAAAGAGCGAAAGCTATCCTTGCACCAAAACACAGGTAATGTACGGTAGGAGATTGGTGACTAGTACGCCAAAGCATTAGAACAGCCATTCGACTGGAAACACCAAGACTGGAATTCCTTCAATATAGACGTGCGAAATGAGTAAGGAAGACTTTGGCGAGCCCGATCTGGAGTTTGACGAGATACTAAGTGGTCAGATTGCGACTTTCGACAATCTTTTTGACGGGAAGACTCAACATGCAGAGACCGCCATCGATTTCAGTGACGAAGAAGAGTTAGCAGAAGAAGAAGAAAGTAGTGGTCAAAAAGACAATACACACCGAAATGGAGGCAGTGACGATGACGACGATGATGACGATGACGACGAAGACGGCGATGAGGAAGATGACTTCATGAAAGAGTTAGAGCAAGAAGCATTGGAAGGTGTTGAGAAGGACGAACAGCCCGAAGATACTGAGATGAATGCCGTGTTTGGAATAGGTGTACCAAAAAATGCAGGTTTGCAAGACCTGGACTTTGCCTCAAACTCTTTACTAGATTCCACTAAACAGATCGGAGATTCTGATATTGAGTTGTCAGACTTGGAAGAGGAAGACAACAAACTAGAGGAAGCGCTTGGGCTGAACGTTAATGCTCCCACTTCCGAACCAAAAGATGCAAATAGTAATACTGCATCATCAACAGCACAAAATGCAAAACTGAAGCAGGAATTACGAGCTCAAGAGGCCAAAAAGCGTAAAGAAGAAGAACAGAGGAAGAAAGAAGAAAGAATGAAGGAGAGGAACGAGATAATATTACGAACTTATTACCCTGATTTTGAGAAGGGAAAGCCAATGCGACTCCAGGAGTTGTTTCCAATCGTTCCACTAGACTATAGCTACCAACAACCACCCCCAGTGGTGGGACCTCTTCTACCCAAAATGACACATTTTGAAGTAGATGTTGACCAAAGGTCCGAATTCCAGATGTCCACGAAGAAGCTAAAGGAACTACAGAAACAAAACAAGAAATCAAACTTTTACATGCCGGGAGCTCGAATAGTGCAAGTGGAAATCGATGAAATACAAAAAACACAGACAACAGAAGAACCAGCGAAAAGACCGATATCTAAAATCAACTATGATACGGAATTGATTATTTCAACAGCTGATTGGAATGATGATGAGATATTCAACGCATCTAAAAGTCTGTCGACACTGCCATCTGCTAAGCGACTGAAGGTAGAAGACAACAACCTTGATGCGTGGGCGGATGACGACGATGATATGATATTCGAAGGTAATCTCGACATGGACTCGATCAATTTGAAGTTAGACATGAATGATCCAAACATGATTTTCTTCAATGTAGATCATATTTATCCACCAAAGGATAAGGTGATAAATAGTAATGCTGACATTCCAACTACCCAAAGATTACTTGAGCAGAAATTCAGCGTTTCAAATGACCAGGAGTACGAGTCGCTAAAGTCCAGTCATCAAACAAAGGTGAGAGCTACCGTTGGTGCACTACATATAGACCATGCACCGATTGCATTGAGGTTACAGTCTCCGTATTATAAGGTGAGACCTTCTGAAAAAGAGAACAGAATCTATCATAGACTTAAGTTCAGCGTGAAGACAAACGTTCAAATATTCTTCTCCAAGCCTAAAACTAGGAAGAAGAAGAAAGATAAAGGAAAAGACGTTTCTGAGTTGTTTGCAAAATCTACAGATCTTTCGCTAGGTGATACAGCTCCCTTTTTCTTAGCTGAATTTTGTGAAGAGTACCCGGCTGTCTTCAATAAACTCGGTATGGGAAGTAAAGTGATCAACTACTACCGCAAAATCACGGAAGATGATAACACTAGACCAAAACTATCCATTGGTGAGACCCATATTTTGGGTGTTCATGATAAGTCACCTTTCTGGAATTTTGGCTTTGTTGAGAAAGGTAGCATTGTACCCACCCTTTACAATAAGCTTTTCAGAGCTCCCCTTTTCCATCACGAGGCGTATTCCACTGACTTCCTTTTCATAAAGTCATCGGGTGGAGGTAATGGCCAACGCTTTTTCTTGAGACCGATGAATTATCTGTTTACAGTTGGTCAAACTTTACCTGCCGTGGAGGTTCCCGGTCCTCACTCTAGACGTACTGCTCAGTTGATGAAGCACAGGCTCAGAATGATTGCGTATCGTGCCTTGAATGCATCGGAGCATACCAGAATCACAGTGAAGGATATTTCTGAACATTTCCCAAAACAATCCGATATGCAAATTAGACAAAGATTGAAAGAGTTTATGGAGTATCAGAGAGGAGGACCAGACCAAGGTTATTGGCGACTAAAGAACATTGATAAACTCCCATCTTATGAGCAAATTAGAAGGATGATGTCAGCTGAAGATGTTGCTATATTAGATGTCATGATGTGGGGGCATCAGAAATTTGAAGATATGGACATTTTCAGAAGGGAGAGATTACAGATTGTTGACGAAAATGCTAAAAAGGAGAGAAGCGAAGCTAATCCCGAAGACACTTTGAGCCAGCAGCTAGCTCCTTGGAACACAACTAGAAACTTTGTTCTTGCAACTCAGGGAAAGTCAATGCTACAAATCAATAACGATGTGGACCATACAAGACCCGGGCAAGCAATTTCATTTTTGAAACAATCTATGAAATATGGGCCAAACAAACTTAACGACAGTTTATCAAAACCTGGAACTCCGGCTCCAGGTGGCACACCAGCCCCAGCTCCGGCTCCACAGACTTACAATGTTGCGGCACAGCAAAAGATGTACAATGAACAGATCAGGAAAGCTTGGCACACGCAAGCCTCTGCTCTGTCTACATACAGAAATACCGACAAACCTCGTATTATAGAGCTTGATGAATTGAGTGATGCACATTTGATGAATAGGGCTAATCGTATTGTTGACGAAGAAGTTGATGAAAAACCTAGATACATCAAAATCACACGCATGGTGAAGAATGCTTATGGTATCAAGGAGAGAAGAGTGCAAATTATCAAAGATCCCAAAGTGGTAGAACTCTATGTTAAGAAGAAGCAGGAACAGTTACTACAGTCTGCCGGAACTGAGAATGACAATGCCGTTCTTATTACAAATGATGAAGAAGAGAATATGAAGGTGAAAAAGCTTCTCGAGGAAGAGCTTGCCAAACTGGAAAAACAAGCTGAAAAGAAAAAGAAGAAGCAGGTTGGTATCACCGCTGCCAATATTGATAGTGAAGGACGTATCAGTGGTAAGGGTATTGGTAAGGGTAAGTCCACCAGTAGAAGATGCGCGACTTGTGGCTCATTGGGTCATATCAGAACCAACAAAACATGTCCATTGTATTACACCGTTCACAACAAGTCCAACCCTAATTACATACCAGGAAGCGAGAAGGTGAATGAAGCCTCTACAGCACCGTCAGAGAATGCTATACCTGAGAATACACAGACTACTACTTGATGCATATGTAAAGAATATATTAGAAACTGTACTATAATCAAAGCGCTCGATACAAAGGGGGAATAATTTTATGAAAACTACATGAAAAGTAAGAAGCATCGAGTCGGTTAGGGCAATATGAAAGGCTGAGAATTTCAATAACTTGAAAAATGCGTTCAGCAGTGTTTATCTGTCACATCTCTTGCATTACGCTTTGTACCGTAACCATATGCATGTTTTTGCCAAGGTACCATATTTCTCTAGATCTCTTGGGGTCCTGTTTTTATGTCGTAGGTAAAGATAGATGACACCTAACATCTGATAACGGGTAATTTTGATGATTTGGTGCGACGTGTGGAATTTTTGATTCAGCGAGACAAAACGAATCTCGCACTTCATGCTTCACGCTTTACGCATCACTGTTCGACTAAACCCACTAATGACCTCAAATTAGTATATCATAAAAGGACAGTGAATCAACCAGATTATGTCTCAGGCAATGGAGAGCACGCGTAAAGCGTTTCGAGTTTTTGATGCATTTTGTAAGTACCATAACTGGCAATTAGGAATCACCTCAATACCCCAGCGATACTAACACGTTTACTTTCACCTATGATCAAATATAATTGCTTCAGCAAAAACACCGCCCAACGACCAAGTCAGATCCGCGAGGGGATCATACTCTACATTTTTGACATATTTTTGCATCGTGTTCATGATATGGGTGCAAATTGGTGGTTTCATTGATGGGTATATAGACCATCAATATTCAGTTGATGAGAAAGTGAGGAGTACTTTATCATTGAATATGGACATTCTAGTCAACATGCCATGTAAATATTTAGACGCTAATGTTCGTGATTTTACTGATGATTTATACCTTGCTGAAGAGGTTTTGAACTTTGAAGGTCTCAGACTTCCGGAATATTTTTGGAATTTGGCAAGAGAAAAGAAGGATGTTATTACGCCCGATGTTGATGTGGTGCTATCGAACTCTTTGGAAGCAGATTTTGCCACCAAGGGTATGCGCCGTAATTTGGACTTACCTATTTGCAGAATATTTGGTTCTATACCGATAAATAGAGTTCAGGGAGATTTCCACATCACCGCAGAAGGATATGGATATAGAAGAGACCAAGTAACCCCGGAAGACGCACTCAATTTTACACACTTCATCAACGAATTTTCATTTGGCACATTCTATCCATACATCGAGAATACACTCGATGCAACCGTCCACAAAACGGAAGTTCGCAGGAAGACGTATCAGTATGATTTGAAGGTGATTCCTACGGTTTATGGGAAACTTGGTCACGAGATTGATACCAATCAATATTCTGTCCGAATGTACGAGACTGAAAACAAACATGCGCCTGGTATTTTTATCAAGTATGATTTTGACCCTATTAAGATGTCCATTATTGAAAAGAGATTGTCTTTCTTTCAATTTGTGATAAGATTGGTGACTATTGTCGGGGGATTTTGGACAATGGCAGGATGGGGATACAGAGTGATGGAGAAAATGATTGTTCTTTGTTTCGGTAAGGAGGTCGCAAGACGAGGCGAAGAGAAGAAAGGTGGGCTACTCGATGAGCCAACGGAAGAATTCGAGAGTATTTAGTTTCTGTGAATGTACAGAATTCTTACTAGAAAAGTTAAATCTATAAATGGTATATTTACTTTTGAAGAAGTTGTATCGCTTCCTTTTTATTCGACACTGCGGGAACGAACTCGGTGAATCTGTAATATTCATCATCGTCGAATGTTATGATGTCCCAGAATTTGAAGATCATCATGTAACAAAACATCATTGCCAACGTGCTGAATATGGAGCCATCGACGAAATGCTTCAAGCTTTTACATATTGTTTCACTGAATGCGTAAAGCAAAATTTGAGAAGATGCAAAAAAGAAGCATGTCATGGAAAGTGCACCCAATGCCCACCAATTGAAAACTAAGGTGAAGCAACAAATTATTACTTGCGATATGAGCCATGCCCCAAGCATGATAGCGTTAAGAACAAAGTAAAAGACAAATAAAGCAACAGTGTGTTCGTTATCTAGTCCACCACCCCAACCTTTGAATGTGAAGATTGCGACAAAGTAATTGACTATGAAAACAAATCCAGAGCTGATGTATAGGGAGATCATTGTCACAACAGATCCATCATCCCAGAAATTGAAGCTGGATAACCCTGCGAAAAGTAAAGAGTAGCATACCACTGCCATATTTGCTATCTGGAAACTGACAAAATAAGCATATGTAGTGGACCCTGGGGGTGAAACCCCGGTATCGATGACCATACAGATGATTGTCTGTACAATCAAGTTCCAAAAGAAAAAGAGCATCTCCTTTCTCGCAACAGAAGTATACCGAAGTCTCACTAAGTATATGATCAGCAACAATATGATCAAGTTGATGACGTTGATTAATGATGTCCCCACTTCAAATATGAGGGTGTTAGCAATATTGACTGATCTGGCGTAACATTTTGACAACACACCATCAAAGGGGGACGCCTGATCCCTGTCTAGCGGCCTTATGAGCGTACACAGTGGAAGTGGCGTCTTTGCGCAAATGCTAGTAAAGTCTCCAAATGCCATTGCTTCAGATCCTCTCTGTTGTCTGTTGGCTGGATGGATGTGTTGCTGGCATGCACAGTGTCTTCAGCAATTGTGATCCAGTTCCAGCAACGCCAAATTCCTTTAAATCCAGACTCCCGTGTTCAGAGAAGGTTTTTGATTTTATTCAAATTTTAACCCGACTGGCGAACTTTAAATTTCCCAATGCGGCAAGAGACGAGCGCGGAAAAGGAAAAGGAAAACGCGAGCGGAAAATCGGAAACTGGCACTAGTCGCTGACTGACTGGCTGCTGAAATTTCACAACGACGATGAAGATCTCAACGACGCTGATAGCATATACGCACGAACAGTGAAGACGGCAGTAGAAGACACCTTTGAGGAGCCCAAGAGTAACCCAACCTGCACTAATGAGTACTGTCGACAAGAAGCAATCTGGTCTTGCTAGAATCCTTGGCCCTGCCGTCGCAGGTGT
>JAMYHI010000362.1:0-20051 GCA_025531525.1 Pichia sp. P7020A | reverse complement strand
GATGATCCTAGAATGTAGGTATCCAAAACATCTGGTGTGTCAATTCCCAAATAGACAAGAATATGTGTAGTTATCGTGTAGGCGATACCTGTAATAGCACCGAGAGTATTGAGTAACACTGCCGTGTGAAGAGAACCATGCGTAACCTCAAAACTAGCCAGTGGCACATACAGAACCAACAAATTAGACAAAAGATGAAGCAATGAAGTGTGGATCAATGGATAAGTATTAAGTCTATGCATTTGGTACTCAGCAAGGGTCGTGGCGGACAATGCCCAATTTTCGAGCAGTGCAGGATTGAATAGAGAGGCTAAGTAAGCGAGCACTAAGAAACCACAGACGCCCGTGGAAATGACCGGCAACGGGCGTGGAATCATGTCCAGTACTTGTTGGAGATGTTGCCTCATGATGTTTGGTGGTGCTGGCAGTGCTTCCTATCTGCAAGCCCTTCGGTTTGAATACCGTTGTGACGTAACAAATGTACTGAGTGATGAGTGATGAGTTTACAGCTGGTGAAGAATTTGTTGATAATTGTTGATTTCCGCGTAGTGTCTACAATGAAGGTTAGATCTACGAGTAAAAATGAGATGTTAGACAATTAGGTAATGATTTCCTTGGTTGTTTGCAAACAGCATATAGATGTGTATGCTAACATAGGTAGAATAAACTACGGGGAAACTGCAAGCAAAATCAATAAAGGGATATGAAAGAAAAGCTTGCAACAAACGTCGTCTTGTTGGATTCGCAAGTGCTGTAGTAATAGTCATAATTACTCGGAGTCTAGGGGCATCTGGTTCAAGCTTGGTGGGTGACTTACGTCTCGCTATGGCGAGTTGAACATGGAAACTTGCAGCATCGAGATACTAATGATGGGACCTACAAGCACAATTCTGACTATCATAGTCCAGGGTCATATTAAAACTCCTTGCTAGCAATAGAATATAAGCCCAAATATTCAATGCCTATGTGATCAATGATGGTCTGTCAGTGCCCAATTGAGTAGAGATGGCATGGTATTTATGGTGACGCAAGCACACACATGGCATACCGGCAACTTAGCACCCAACTAACATACCCAATAATGGATCCAATATTAAATACCACTCTTCTATTGACATACCACATTCGCCTAAGTTTCATAATCGGCTCTTCAGCTAAGAAATTTGCTGAACCATGTACCTCCATAGAAACCATAGTAAAACTAATTGAACGCTTCTTTTGTAAAGTAAGATCGATAGGCCTTAATTTTCTCAGCTTGAATTTGTGCTGTTGGCCTTACCATGTTCCTGGTAGTGTCTCCTCTTTGATGCAACAGCCTGTACCAAAGTTTCGTACTCTTCGTACTTTGCTTGAAGCGCGCCAACTCCAACTCCTCCGGTGGTAGCAACAGCTACTGAAGACTTACATACGGATTTCTCCAGTTGCTCCATCAGCTTGTCAACAAACTTTCTCTGTGTGCGTTCCAGTCGACGTGCTATAACAGCACTGCTATCGTCATTGTTATCCTTATCCTCAAGTTCCGCTGTGAGTGCTTTTAATCTTACTTCCAAATGTTTTGTTATTCCCTGGCGCACTGCTCGCAATTGCGCCTCAGTCGCACGCACTGGAGGGTGTGACAACGCCAATGTCGACACCGTCTTCTTCGGCTGTTGTACCATGGTGCTTTACAATCCTGGCCCCGTAATGTTGCATCATTTGCCGCAAAAAAGAACAGCAAAGCGGACACGAACAACAAACAACAAACAACTGACAACTGAAAACAAAGGCGCAACATGAATTTCACCTTCTCTGTAGAGACCAAAGACGACCGGCACGAACGAGGTGGCTGCTTCTTCTCCTCTGTTGGCACCTGCGCTGTCTGATATAACACCAACACACAGCACCACCCTTCCCGAGACAACATGACAGATATAAACACTCTCTCGGAGTATTCACCGGCATATGCGCCCTTCTTTGGGTTTGCAGGGTGCGCCTTTGCAATGATCTTCTCCTGTATGGGAGCCGCTATTGGAACTGCCAAGTCTGGTATCGGTATTGCTGGTATCGGTACATTCAAGCCTGAATTGATTATGCGTTCTCTAATTCCAGTTGTTATGAGTGGTATCTTGTCCGTTTATGGACTTGTGGTGGCTGTTCTCATTGCAGGTGGACTTGCACCTGATGGGAAATACACTTTGTTTAATGGGTTCATGCATTTGAGTTGTGGATTGAGTGTCGGTTTGGCTTGTTTAGCAAGTGGTTATTCCATTGGTATTGTCGGTGATGAAGGTGTGAGACAATTCATGCATCAGCCTAGATTATTCGTGGGTATTGTCCTCATTCTCATTTTCGCTGAAGTCTTGGGACTTTACGGTATGATCATCGGTCTCATTCTCAACACTAAGGGAAGTGCATAATTGCTATGAATATATATAGCAAGCTATATCTGTGAACTAATGTAAAAAATTTCTACGTTATACAGTTTCAATGAATATAAATCATTATTACATCCGCCAATTAGCGTAACAAAACACAACATCTAATCGGTCTCCATCTTATCGCCATTTTCGGCCGTGGTAACAGCGACAGCTTCATTTGTAGAGCCATTGCTGAATTGAACGTTACCCTCGTCGTCTATGTAGTGTGACTCGTTCTCTTGTAAGTATGATACACTTCTTGCAGAGTCGAGGAATAACAGGTAACTTCTCTTAATATCTTCAATTTCCACAGTGGTACTTCTACGTTTCTTGCTGATCAAATAACTGACGCTGATTAAGTTACTTGCGTAACGTAGTGATGTCTCCACACCAATCTTTGTCAAAAGTTTGAGGGCATCCTCGTTGATTTCCACCTCTTCTTCGTTACATCTAATGTTGAGAATCTGTTGGATTTCTTCCTCGCCGTATTTCTCCGTCTGGATGATAATACTTCTGTCAAGTAAATCTAGTGGAAGACCATGTGGAGATCTGTAGTTGGTTCCTCTCGTCTTTGAAATACCTCTGTTAGTAGCCATGATGACAATTGGAGAGAACTCATCTTCTAATAATCTGTTTATGAATGAGAAACATTCGATATCGAGCATGTGGACTTCATCAATGAAGAGAACACCTGGTATTATCTCTGCTTTACCTTCTTCCTTCCATTCACCAACCTTCAGGTTGATTTGATCTCTCACTTCACTTCTGATCTCACCGGTGTCACCACTGAAGAGGGCAAGGAACCCTTGTTGTCTGGAGTTGATGACATCGATTTCGTGCAAGGAAACGGTATGTAAAACTTCCTTACGAACTTGCAATTCACCCTCAGGACATGATACAAACTTAGTATCTGCGCCCATGGCATCATAATCTCTAGCTCTAGTGAATGATCTACCCAACTTAGTGATCTTACCGTTGGATTTATCGATAGAAATGATATCACCAGCGACAATTTTCTCTTTGCTCAACTCATCAATCATCTTGTTACCTAGTTCATAGATGGTTTCCATGTCTGTAGTTCTGATGGTTATTTTACCTTGCTTATGGCCACCAGTTAGAGAACGATCAATTTGAATTTCCACAACTTCACCCTCGATGACCTCAGTTTCTTCCTTGATTCTGATACCAATGGATTTTCTAAAACTTTGGGTCAAACTCTCCGTTTTGCTCAATTCCTTACTGTAGATTTCACTTGCAGTAATAGCAGTGAATGGGACATCAGCTCCCAAGTTTTGTGAAAGACCCATGGCCAATGCAGTTTTACCAGTCGATGGTGGACCGGCCACGAGAACCGCTCTTCCGGCAATCTGACCCTGTTGGACCATCTTCAAGACCACTCCAAGAGCCTTTCTCGCCTTGACCTGTCCAACCATACCCTGAGAGACTTCCTTTGGTTGCAAATGGTCGTCTAAACCGAGGCCTGAGATGTGAGAGTGAGAAGCGATCAACGCAAGATTGGATGGGGTTGCGCTGTTGGCGTTCCCGTTGCCGTCGGCAGTCACTGCGCTGGTGGTGATGGACATTGCTGCTGTGTATTGTATGGTACTCTACCGTGCTGTGCCGTGTACTACTCTGCTGTTGCCTTTTCCTCTTCTTCTCCTTCGCCTTCTCCTGCTTGAAGACTGCAAAAACAACTTTTTCATCAACTGCCCTTCACAGCGAACTTCACCACTCACCACTTCCACATGGCATCTACTTACGTGTTCTCTGCGAGTACCCATATTGCATGCTCGCATAGGATAACGGCAACAAACAAGCGCAATGTCAGATAAGCTGCAGTCTTTCCAGAACGCTCCTGCTTCCATCCCAGGATGGAACGACTGTCCGGAGTCGGTCATTTCTACTCCTACAGTCTCTCGTACAGCCTCCAACACGTCTCTCACATCAGCATCATCATCGACACCTTCCACTTCCTCTCGACGTAAACGGCCAGTACATATTTCACACCTCGATTCCCTTACCAAGAATGAACGTCCACTTGAATCGCCATCTCCGAGTGCAATGAGTGGGATCCCACCCCCACCACGTCGTCCCCAAGCATAACTTAACCTTCCCGCCAATTGGCACGTCTTCTTTACTCAATACCAAATCTATAATATCTTACTATAATAATGAATAATATATAATACCATGATGCATAATGCAGTCGCATCCTTCCCATCATCTAAACATGTGCTGGTTAGTCTCTATCCAAGATTTCCTTGGCCTTATTAATCTTCATTGCCAAATATTTACTACCTCCCTTGTCGGGATGGTTCAACATCATCATTTTACGATGTCTCTTCCGAATCGTTTCCTTACTCATGGCTTCAACTTCTGTATTTATCCCAAGTACGTCCATGGCCTCATATCTGCTCATGGGTTCTTCATTGGCAAATCCGCCATGTAACATATCGTAACCTATATCTTCAAACTTTCTCCAATAAGGGCTATTCTTAGGCCACATTTGTTCATGAGAGAACCCACTAGTACTGGGTAAATGGATCCCATTCAATCGAGCAATGTCTATAGCTGTGAGTTTCCTACATCGTGATACGGTTCCTATCGTTGCCTTTGCCGTCAATGCAGCCACTGTCACACCAAGACCTATTATAATCGGGAACTGGAGGAAAGTGTCAAGTGTGAAACATAAGGGAGGGACGGGTGTTTGTTAGTATTCCACGTTTTGAAAATTCGACAACGCTGTTAGAGAGAAAAGGACACGTACCACCATCGTATCTGTTATCTGTACAGTGACCAGTTCCCTTGCAATCTGATCTGATAATAAGCAAACGGAACCCCGAGTCCCGAGTCCCGAGTCCCGAATTGTGGCTGTCGCTGGCGTCTGGTGTCTGGTGCATGATTTTTGGAGTTTTCACTTTTCCATTTCCACGGCTTAACACTAATGCAACTTGCTATTTAACTGACACGTTTCTGGTTTCTTAATTCTTTCTTTCACGACACAGTCCATCAGATGCTTCACTCGTTTCACAACAATCCCAATCTCATCCTCACTAGATGAACAGACACCTCCTCTTACTGCTTTGTGCAGCTTCTATCTATGCATCGTTCCTATCTTGGGCATACTTACAAGAGAAGCTATCCTCTTCGAATTACTCCATATCAGATTTGACACCAGAACATTTCCACGCTCCATACTTTATTAACATCGTACAATGTTGTTGCTGCATTTTAGTTGGTGGATCTTACTTACTTTACAAAACTCGTCGTGATCCCACATTGGCATTGATCCCATCTTTACCATTGAAGACATGGGCTACATTATACGCTATCTCCGTATCACAATCGATATCTTCACCACTTGGTTACATGTCTCTATCACATGTCGATTACGTTTTATTCCTTCTTGCTAAATCTTGCAAATTGATTCCAGTGATGCTTGTCCATTATGTAGCATTTGGAACCATTTATCCACGTTCTAAATACATCGTTGCAGCAACTGTCACTATTGGTGTCGTAATCTTCACTATTGGTGGATACTCAGCAAAGGCAACATCTTCAACTAAGAGTGGTAATATAACACTTGGAATGATGATGTTATGTGGATCTTTATTACTTGATGGGTTTACGAATTCTGCACAAGATGTGATCTTCAAGACTACCAATGGTAAAATAACGGGATCTCATTTGATGACCATATTAAACATTTTCACATTGACCAATCTTACATTGTACACGACTTTATGCACGAATCAGTTTACTTACGTTAGAGAGTTTGTGTCTAGAAATGGACCTGCTGCATTGGTTGACGTTGCTAAATTTGCAGCATGTGGTGCATTGGGACAAGTTTCTATCTTCATCACTTTAGAGAAATTCAATTCGGTGGTACTCATTACAGTGACAGTCACTAGAAAGATGTTGAGTATGGTGTTAAGCGTGGTGCTTTTCGGACATGTGCTCAATTGGAAACAATGGGTTGGGTTGATTCTTGTGTTTGCAGGTATCGGATTAGAGAGTTTACCAAAGATATTCAAATCCGCTGCACCGGAGACGAAGGTAAAGGCAAAGACTATGTGATGCTTCGTAATTACTAAATACGTTCTATATAGAATTAATGCTAGAATTATGCCTATGCCTATGCTTATGCTAGGAGTATTGAGGGTGTTGTATGCTAATGCTAACGGTATGCAAGTTGTAGAAGACATTTTGCAGCACCAATGGAAGACGGTGTTGACATTAATCTAGTAGGAGATGACATAATTTGGGTCTCATCATCGTTATCTATGCAAGATCCAGTTGCAGCAACAACTCCAGTAGTTGCGGCTATTATGTTTTCCTTGTTGCTGAATGCGGTTACACGTTTAGAGTTGGATGCAACGAGTCTCTTGGATGCATTTGTAGGAACACTACGTTGTCGCACTGGTGTTGACATGTGCAAAATGGAATGGTGTTGCTGGATCGTCATATCAGTATCTTCAACGTCTTTAGCATCTATATCTGCATCTACCTCGGCATCGACTGTAGTCTCCGTATGATCATAACTATGACGACGTCTGGATTTCAGAAGAGGAGTGCTATGGGTATTGGTGTCGTTCCTCTCCTCGATCGTGAGATCGGGATCCATTGCCGATAGAGTTAATGCAGATATTTGGCGAGGTCCCGGGTTGAATATGTTCTCCGAGCCGTTTGATAGGCTCAAGAATTTATTCACCGGCGGGAGTCTCGTGCAGCGTGTAGCGGAAGTAGAGGAGGTGGCAGTGGTGGTGGTGGCGGATTTAGATGTTATGCTGGTAGTGGTGTTGGAGCTGGATGTGGAAATAGCAAATTTGGAAGGTGATGTCATGCTGGATGTTGACTTATATTTATTATGATGAAGATTAGCACGGATGTTGTGTAATGACGCGTTGAAAGTGAGTATACCTGCCGGTGCGGAGATTGCAGCAGGCATCAAGGAAGTTGTTGTTTTCAGGTTCAAAGAGAGTGATGTAGGACGTGACCTGCTCTCGTTTAGTATTGGTATTGGTAGTTTGACGACTTTATTATTACTACCGCAGAGTGGACCCGTTCTCGTCCTTTTAGGTGAAGAATGTCTCCGATTTAGGGCCTTTTTCGAAACGACATCATCCATGCATGTGTTGCGCAAAAGCTCGTCTTTCGTAGAGGAGGGCGGAGAGGATAGCTGTTGTTTATTTGGCAGACGTAGACTATTGAGAGGCGTGTTTGTCTGGTTGGTTTTCACCTTGAAGTACGCCAACTTCAACTTCATCTTGAAGAGACGTGCCCGTCTCAGTTTTGGGGACGCAGGCATTGGCCGGGAAGAATTCTTGTGGGGCTGTTCTGTCGCTGTAGTCATTGTGATGCTGTACTACTATGTCCTATTGGCTTCTCTTCTGTTCTTCCCTGTTATTCAGCTCGTTCCCGTTCCCGTGCCCGCTGTTGGTCTTGGTCTTGGTCCTGGTCTTGGTCTTTGGTGTTTATACCCGGCCATCGACGCTGCCACTAGCGCGCTCCAATCCAATTTTCGCTGCCAATTTGAATTTGGCCCAATGCGGAAAAAGGAAAACAACGCGTTTGTGCAGCACAATGCAATGCAATTCAAGACAATTGCAGACAATGCTGGTCACGGTACGACGGTAACGGTAAAGACGGAGACGGTGAGTGAATTGGTGTTCGTGTATATACGCGTGTTGGTGTGGGTGTTGACGAACAATTAAGAACAAATTTACCGGGCGCGTACGTGGCTTCTATTTTGTGGGCTATAGTCTGTACTCTATCTATAGTCTGTAGTCTGTACACACGTAGAGTGAAGATAAGCTACAATCCTCTACGTAGCTAGCTTAATGTTCTTAGAACGGACGCACCTTCTCGCTAATCTCCCGCAAACGGGTGATGTACGCGTCCTCGATCTCGTCTCCGTGGCCAGCAGCAACCTTCAACACGAGTTCGTTCAACCGTGCGGACCCGAGAATGTCAACGTGTTCCGCCGTCTGTGCTCCACCTCGAATGTCAAACACGTCCGGTTTGTGTTCAATCTCCACAACGGTCACCTTACTACCACCAGGATTGTATGCATTTCCTGGCTCTTTCCATTTATGGCACATCATATGCGTCATAAGGGAAACGGTACCATCTCCCTCTCCCATGAGAACTGCTCCCTCTCTTTCACTATCAATAGTAACATTGAGAGATGAGAGCTTCTCAGAATCTACCTCCTTGTAATAGTACGCTCTCTCCGTAGGGTTACCCACTCCATAGAAACAATACACCTTCATATCCGGTGCATTCGGTAATGCCACCTCCAATGGATTACTCCATTTGGTGTGATCCTTTTCATTCGATTTCAATTCCTTCTTGCTTTTCGCATACCCGTATGAATAACTAGCAACAGTACGCCTCTTGAACCATTCCGGGCCTTGATCTAGTAAATATTCAATACTCTCTGCAATGGTCAAATTCCTCTGTGAGAGTTCTCCATTTGGTTGTGCGAACCGGATGAAGTTACCATAAGTATCATTCTCATCCAAAACACAATCATTCTCATCTTCCATCTTCATACAATCATCGGGTGCAGAATGTAAATCCCCCCACACAATATCACCACCTTTCGGTAGCATACTAGGTAAACCACCAAAAGATTTAAGCATATCTGATCTCTCACGACGGCTGAAAAACTTCTCCAATCCATATACGGCCAATCCATTCAACTCAACTGTATCCTTCATCTCACCAGATAGTAACGCAGGAATCGCCTTAGGAGTACCCAACACAGACCCACTGATATCCACATACGCCTCAATATGTTTGTTAACCCATCCCTTACCACCATTACCATAATCCTTACCGCTTGCTTCCACCCATTTCAAGAAATAGAAGATCACTTGCGAACCCATTGAATGGCCCGTTAAAACAGTCTTTTTACCACTCAATTCATTACTCAATTCAATCTGACTCTTCAATTTCGAGAAATATCCATCTCTTCTCTCCAGATCCAAATATGCAAGTCTCCAATCGTAAGCGGCAGAGTACATGTTATTTGGACCGTATCCGATAACAGCCAAATTCTCCAACACTTTATTCCAAATCCAGTACCCGGTAACAAAGAAATCGGCAGCCTCAAAACCTTGTGCAGCTCTCAAAGTGATCCCCGGTGGATCTAATCCAGTCTCCGGATCTAACATCACATGTTTCAACCAACACGCCTTATCCATCAACATCGTACGTAACATGAAGAATGACCCCCAAAGACGTTTCCGGAAATAAGGTTTACTTGGACAATCATCAGTACCTTCCAATCCCCAACTCTCTAATCCGGTACTGGTAACACCAGGCACCATAATGACGTTATGATCGGCATTTAATCCCTTCTTCTTCATCTGGATACCGACAGAGAAAGCACCAATCTCATTCTTTGCTTCCTTCTTTCTACTATTCAGAGTCTCAACTAGACCATCTGGTAGATACCCCTTCCAATCCATACTATCAAAAGAGAGATTGTCCAATGATAATGAATCGAGATTGAAAACGTCATCAACTTGGCTCCGAATGTCACTTGGAAGCTTATCAATGTTGTTATATGCAGCAATCAATAAACCAATGATTATACCGAAAAGCAATACATAACGTCTCTTTTCATAAAAATGCTGCGATGCGGTCATATGGCTGCCTTTCCGTTCACTCGCCTTCGTCTTGGCCTGATTCTTCCAATACTCGGAGTCTCTCTGCAATGCAGTCTCAATCTCCTCATCTAGTTCTTTCGCCTCGTGTTCTAACTCGTGGATCTTCTCAATGACCTCCTCCTTCGTACGCATCATCTTCTCGAGCTCCTCATTGTGGGGCGATTCTGTATCCATTTCCACGGTCCCCGAACCGGACTTCTTCTTATCTTGTTTCTTGACATTGCGTCTCCGTGTCCGCATGGCTGTCTGTGGTTGCTGTCGTGTGTTTATCCCCAACTGTAGCCCCCAAATCCAGAAGAAACACCAACACAGGCTATGAAGAGACCCAATTTAAGCGAGTCGTACACATTTCACATTTCACATTGTCCACAGTGGCGGCTCGCTCTTGCACTGCAGTACGTTATCACCAGTCTCTTTTATGGCAATGGCCAATGGCCAATGGCTAATGGCATTGAGGCAGCAACATACCCCCCACAGACACTACACAGCAGCAACATTACACAAGCACAACACACAATGACCTCCCAGTACTTTAGGTCCAGGCTCTCCTCTCTGCGGGAGTATTTGACTCCCGTCACGCACACATCAACGTTCGCCACCACTGGTGAGATAACACCTGAAGAATTCGTGCACGCCGGAGACTATCTAGTTCATGGATTCCCGACATGGCAATGGTCTCCAGTTGCAGATGAATCGAAGAGGAGGACATTCTTACCTGATGATAAACAATTCTTGGTCACTAGACACGTTCCATCTTATGTTAGAGCGGCGGATTATGAATTAGTGGACCCTGAAATTGAGACTAAAACTAAGGCTAAGACTAATACTAAGGCTGATGAGATGGAGAGTAGTAGTCCTGAAGATGGAGATGATGATGATGCTGATGATGATGAATGGGCCATTGCTGGGTCTACAGACTCTGCTCGTCGTATGTCCGCGAAACTCGCAGATGACAGTAACAATGAAGGCATTGACGAAGCAAGTATAAAGGAAGTCTCTAGTGATGAAGAGGAAGACCTTCAAGACATTGATGAGTTAATTGATGAAGATGCGGAAGATGTAGATTTCATCGATACCAAACAAGAGAAAGAACAGAACCTTCACTCCACGAAGAAACGGTATTATGATCTCTACATCTCATATTCGACTTCATACAGAGTGCCAAAGATGTACCTCGTTGGATTCGATTCAGATTCAGTTCCCTTGACGCCACATCAAATGTTTGAAGACATTGCTAGCGATTACAGACACAAGACGGTCACCATTGAAAAGCTCCCGTTTACTTCAAATACCACTTCAGTGTCCATCCATCCTTGTAAACATGCCAATGTGATGAAAGTGTTGATGAGGAGAGCTGCAGCTGCAGCCAAGGAAAGGTCGCTAGAGCATGAAGCGTCGAAAATGATCAAGAAGATCTCCAAATTGGGCATCAACAAAGATAATGACAATACGTCTGTATCGGAAGATGAAGGATGGGAAGGTGTCGAAGCCGTTGACTCTGAGAGCCAAACCGAATCTACCACCAGTGGGGGTGGCGCCGACGACACCGGTATCAGAGCTGATCAGTATCTTGTTGTGTTTCTCAAATTCATGTCCAGTGTCACGCCCGGTATTGAACACGACTATACGATGGATGCATTGTAGTCGAATGATTGACTATTTATCTATACCAGCTTATTGCAACAAACTATATTCTATTCAACTTCATTGTGCTCTCCAATCTTCAATTTCAATTCATTTCTTTTATTTTTGTTTCTCTCATATCAGCAGCGTATCCTTTATTATTTTGATCTTATTGTAAATGGAATTCTATAAACTACAAACTACAATCTACTCGTTTTCAACTTTCTTCCACACCCGAACACTTTTATCGATATTACCGGTAATGAGTCGATCTCCCGTGTGGTCGAACGTAGAGCAAAGAATTCCAGACTCACTTGCCAACGATCCAGGCACCGGTGTCTGGATATCATTCTGGAACATGACACCGCTATCCCAATCCCAGAATGCAAACTTACCATTATCACATCCGGCAAAGAGTACACCCTCGTTACTCTCAGCAACGGTATTGACTATTAAGTTACCCTCTTCAACGACATTATGACCATCCCAAAATTGTAACTCTTGTAAATATTCACAATCGGGTAGCGCAAACTTCTTCAACCCATCACTAGAACTAGTAACGAGTTCCTGTCTCTCTGAATCCAAGGAGAATGCACGCACACTCTTTGAATGGAATGTGAGAGTCTTGCGACATTTACCTGCGACTAAATCCCATGTCTTCACAGTGGAATCCATCGAACAACTGACAATTTGTGGATCCAATCCCTGACAGCTAACTTGATTGACGCTACCTCTATGTCCTGACATGACATGAATTGGTGTTCTAGAACGTATATCCCAAACTCTAACGGATGAATCTCTTCCACCGGTGACAATAATATCCAATTCCGGATGGATATCCAATGTGTAAACGCTACTCAAATGGCCATGATAATCTCTAATTACCACATTTTTCTCCAAATCCCAACATTTGACAGTTTTATCCTCAGAACATGAAAATAAATATGGATGTCGTGAGGAAATTTTCATATCTCTAACGGCCATTATATGACCAGATAATGTCAATTGAAGTTCTCCCGTTGCTAAATCCCAGAACTTCATAGTGGAATCACTAGAACCGGTGACAAAGAAAGAGTTGAATGGATCCATACAAACGGCGGATACTTGGCCTGCATGACCTAGTAAAAGCTTGGATAGTTTCCATTGTGAGTGATGAGCTCGAGCTGGTGATGCCTCAGATTTCTTCACTTGGTTTCCGTATTTTGCCACAATCTGAGGATTTGCAAATGCATCTGGATCGTGAGTGAGGTTCAGTGCATTTGTACGTGTGCCGGACTTTAACGTGGTGGTAGGATCTTGGTCTTGGTATAGTGTCATTTCTGTGTTTTCCTTAATAGATGGGAGTCCCAAATCGTCGATATCACCATCAACATCTATGCCACTCTCTGCAGCTCGTAATGTATCCAATATGGACATTCTCTCTCTATCTGAGGTGAATTGTTTCGGTAGGATGTTCAAATGTGCAGGTAATGTATGTGAAAGTAATGATGATTTGTAGAGCTGAGTCGGAGATATCTCGCTCTGTGCATCTTGTGAGACTAGGGGTGGGAAAGTTTGCAGGTCTTTCTGCAAAGCTTCAAATGCGTTGTACCTCGTCATTGTGGTGAGATGGTTCGATTACAGAGCCTTGAGAGGGTGGCCTGTATGTGTGATGAAACAATAGCAGACATGGAGGCTGGAACCATGGAAGTAAATAGAAAGTAGAAAGCTGCGAGACCGAGCGATTGTGAAATTTTTGCCGTGCGGGAAATGGCAAAATATTTCATTCATTCACATCTGCTATGGCTTACTAAAAGAGCTGCTTCTTCTGCAACGGGTGGATACACAGACAACCAAGTAAGCAAGCAAAGGCAAAAGGCAATAGAGATGTCTAGCAAGGAATATGGAAGTGCGGGTCTCGATCCCGAGTTTGAAGAGGTTGAGGGTGACGTGATCATCGACGCACAAGAGGTGGAAGAAGTCGTCGAAGACGATGGCGAAGAACCAATGGATGAAGATTACGGCGATGATAACGATGAAGAAGTGGACGCTGCAGACATGGCGGCAATGGCCGAGGAATTTGAGGGTAACGGTGTGAGCGTTAATGCAGAAGGTAACTTGGAGATTGACCTTAGAAATAACTCTCAGAGTTATTTTGAAGATCATCAAGACTCTATCTTCACTGTTGCAGCACATCCAACGTTGCCGATTGCCGTTACCGGTGGTGGAGATAATGTCGGATACATGTGGACGACGCATAACAATCCTGCAAAGACGGTCACCAAACTCGTTGGGTATGGTGAGAGTGTCATTGCTAGTGCATTCACCAGTGATGGTTCATATTTAGTCACTGGTGACATGAGTGGTAAGGTTATTGTGTACAAGAGTTCCAAGAAGGGACAACAATGGGACGTGTACGATCGCGTTTTGGAAGATGTGGAGGAAGTGATGTGGTTGAAGACACATCCTAAACAAAACGTTTTCGCATTTGGTGGTATCGACGGTAGTGTTTCCGTTTATTCTATTGAACCTAGCTTGGAGTTGATTTTCTCCGGATATTCACACTCAACGGAATGTACCAATGGTGCATTTGTGCAAGTGGATGATATGGATGTGTTGAAATTGGTGACGTGTAGTGAAGATGGTAGTATCATTGGTTGGAACTGTTACACTCAACAGACTGATTTCAAGTTGGATTCTACTAGTATGAAGGGATTGACCCCACCATGGGTGTCCATTGCCGTTTACTCGGATAGTAAAGTTGTAGCACTTGGTTCTAGAGATTCTCAAGTTGCGATTCTCAATGCTGAAAATGGTGCACTTTTGACGATGTTCACTGCATTAGAGATCAAGGAAGATGGAGACATCTATGATGCATCCATTGAGGCAATCAGTTGGTGTGAAGTGCTCAATCTGATGGTTGTCGGATTTGTCTCTGGAGATGTGTTAATTTTCGACACCAATACTTGGAAGGTGAGAAGAGCTCTCAAATGTGGAGATGCCGTGACGAAGATTACCTTTTTACCAAAGAGTCCGATCTTCCTCGTTTCCTCGATGGACGGTAAAGTGTACAAATGGGATGCACGTACGGGAGAATTACTACATGAATGTCTCGGACACCATATGGGTGTGTTAGACTTCAGTGTTGACTGCTCGGGTGAGAGGCTCATCACTGCCGGGGACGACGGAGTGTCGTTGGTGTTTAAGTTTTAAGATAGTAGTTAGTTAGTTAGTTAGTTTGTTAATTATTTAGTTGAAGCCAACTTTGCCTCAATGAGACGGTCAATGTATGCCTTAAGGGGAGTATCTGACGGAGCGTCATCTGAGAGCTGATGTTGTAGTGCAATCTGCACCTGTTGAGCAATGAGTTTCCCCGTGAGGTCCACTTCGATATTGACGAGATCACCCATCTTTTTGAGGGGCATTATCACCTTAGATTGAGTATATGCTACCATCATTATTTGGAAAGTGTTGGTCTTATAATCTACAGAGATGACTGTCAAACTAGTACCATCGATACAGATGAATCCCTTATGGACGATATAGTTAATGAATTCTGGATCACGCAATTTAAAAGTGTAAATGATGGAATTTGTCTCTTGTTGCTGATTTATGATCTCTGCGACTGTATCTATGTGTCCCTGAACCATGTGACCACCGAATCGGACGTCACCGGAGATGGCTCTCTCTAAATTGACTTTATCTCCCTGGCGCAAGAGACCAAGGTTTGTACGTTTTAGTGTCTCTTGAGAGATTCCCACTTTGAAAGAGTCTGTGTCGAAATGTGTCACAGTGAGACATGTACCATTGACGGCGATGGAGTCTCCGAGATGACAGTCTCCGAGGATTGAAGCCGCGTCGGCAATGGTGAGGGAGACGCCATTACCGCCACTCTCGGACGCATCGTGCTCGATATACTGCGCAACGGTACCAATGGTCTCAACTATTCCTGTAAACATATTTGTGATGTTATGTGATGTGTGCTGATGTGCTGTTTCGCCGGCCCTTCTCTTTTCCTTAACCTCTCTCTTCTCTCCGTTGCATCTCAGAAGCCCTCCTCTGACAAATCAGAACCAAATCGAATTAGACCAGTTCAACGGCTGCGTTTCGCGCTTAAACTTTTGTGTTTTTTCTTTAGCTCGATCTCTCTAAATTCTAAATCCCGCTGCTATAAAAGGGCGGCCAGCCGCACGGACTGGTCATGACTGACTATAGTGGTCATCAGTACGACGGGTCACGGGGTTGGGATTTCAAATACAGTGACAATACAGCACACAGCGCCACAAGCAGCGCAATGCAACACAACGCAACGCACACGGCACGAGCAGCTGCTCCTGATGTGGAGCGATACGTGTGTACAGCCTATTGCTCTGCTTTGCACTCTGCACTCTGTGCACGGGGAATTATCACCACGGCTGCCCCTCTCTGAGGACGCACTGGCAGTCTCTGGTAAACGACTCCCCCACAACGACCTAACCCGCGTCGCCCTACAGAGACCGCCGCTGGCTGAGCCTCCGCGCTCACAGTTTTACCGGCGCCGGTTTTTGATGGGCGCCGACAGCCGACAGTAAATTAAATTCGCTTGTAGCTTTAACACGCGCCCGCGGGCCGGAAAAAGCGCGGAGAACCAAAACCAAAAACAAAGAGCGGAAAACGGAGAAGCGCAAACGAGCGCGGCGAAGGTCATCAAATTAAAACTAAAATTTGATAAGCAGCGTCACGCAAGAATAGAGAAACGAGAAACGGGACCCTGGCTCGGCTCGGTTTGGTTTGGTAATTGGGTTTTTCCGCCTATCTATAAAAACCCCAGTGTCGCCCGGCACCCCCCAAGACACTGGGGACGGGCTTTTCTGTTCCGTACTTAGCTTCTGTTCTATTCTCTTCTCCTCTCCTAAGCAACTGCAACTGTATCCACACAGCACAGCTCTACACAAAACAAAACAAAACATATAATGTCCATCAAAGTCACAGTTCTCGGCGCAGCAGGCGGTATTGGCCAGCCCTTATCCCTGCTCCTCAAACTCAATAAAAACATCACATCCCTCGCTCTATACGACGTGGTGAATGTCCCCGGTGTTGCATCAGACTTGCATCACATTGACACTAACGTTAAAGTATCTGCACATCTCAAACCAAAGGGAGACACTCCAAATAAACCACTTCGAGATGCTTTGGAGAATGCCAATGTCGTGATAATCCCCGCTGGAGTTCCAAGAAAACCGGGTATGACTAGAGGTGATCTATTCAACATCAATGCATCCATCTGTGCAGAACTTGCTCACGCAATTGCACAAACTTGTCCAAAGGCATTTGTATTGGTCATCTCTAACCCAGTTAACTCCACTGTGCCCATCTTTCAAAAAATCTTCTCCAAATATGGAACTTTTGATCCAAAGAGGCTATTTGGTGTTACCGCCCTCGATAGCGTTCGTTCAAACACTTTCCTCTCAGAACTTGTCCATGATTCCCTTCCTCACTCTTATGACGTGACCGTTGTTGGTGGTCATTCGGGCCATTCAATTGTACCATTATTCTCACAACTCCCTAACGCTCCACAGATCCTCAATGACGAAACAACTCTGGATGCACTCATCAATAGAGTCCAATACGGTGGTGATGAAGTCGTCAAGGCTAAGGATGGTGCAGGTTCTAGTACTCTTGCAATGGCATATGCAGCCCTCAAATTCTTTGATATACTCATGCAAGGTTATAGAGGCGAGAAACATTCCCCAATTGCCAGTTACATCTACCTAGGTGATGATTCAGTACCAGGTGTCGCACAACTCAAAGAAAAGCTACAACCAATATTGGATGCACAAGACTTACAACTGCCACTTTTCTTAGCAACGCCAATCACATATGGTGCCAACGGAGTTGAGAAGGTTCACTCCGATTGGGTAGATAAGATGAACCCTAAAGAACGCGATATGTTCATCACAGCTGTCGGTTGGGTCGACCAAAACATTGAAAAGGGACTAGAATTTTCTACATAATGTCCTAATGTGATGTGATACGATACCCCTTTTCTATTTCTATATCTTTCTACTTCTTTACTCTACTATACTTCTTTCGCAAAATTACTATACCCTCTATTCTATATACCCGTGTTTTGCTTTCTATATTTATTCAATCATAGTTTAACTTTTTGTTTCCATTCAATACTTTTTGTAACCTTCATGGGATGGAAATGGTACCACTATCCATCTGCTACGTTTATGAAATCTTAAAAGATTATTGGTGACACTCGTCGAAAATCCAAATTCAATACCCCAAAACTCCCAATAACAGCATCACTAATTGCTTAGTTCACATCTCTGGGGCTCGAATTACAACTTTAACAACAAGTGGGTGATTCAATATAGTACACGAGAGTAATGATGAACTAGGTATGCACTGAGTTCCTTGCTGAAGATTTTACTACCACAATACCCATGTCGCGATATCTCTCACCTCTCACCAATGCCGGAATAATATTTCAAAAGCGCGGAAGGCTTATCCATTATGAACTCCTATACTCTTAATTCTTACTCCGACTTCACGTCTAGATAGTTGTACAAATCAATTAAAATACTATAATATTCCTTCTTAAACAGTTATAAAACCTGCGCGTGACCCTTCAAAGCAGGAGATGCACCCTTAGCCCGAATTTTGGAATTACTGACATCAGGTGTATAGTATCTTTCCATAGATTTCCAAAACACAGCCAAATTCCGACTACTACTTCTGTGGATGATACTGACAAAGCTACCAACAAATGGTATAAGACCAATACCGAAATCAACTATAATGTTGAAAATCATCCGACCAATATCCTTGCTACCTAAAAACATCCCCGTCTTAGTTCTTGCAATTTTGAATGATTTACCGGTAAACCTTACACGAAATCCGAGTCCAACTTCAAGCATGCAGTAAAGAATCCACAAGTTGATTGTCAAGACAATGTAATTACCAATAACGGGGAAAAATTGAATTAAAGGACCGAAACCAACTCCGACGCGGCGAGATTTGTAAGATGAGTTTGGTGGCTCCTTACCGGTAACGGGGTCAATGGCAACGGCACTACCGACATCATCCTTGGTAGAATCACTAGTTCTCTTACTCATGTTCTCCTTTGTGTACTCTTCTTCGATTTTGGCAACTTCTCTAGCACCAAACATACCGTTCATAAAGTTGGAAACGTGCATACCGAAAAAACTCTCATCCATCCAATAACATGTCTTCTTGATATATTCAGACTCTGCAGCGAGTTCTTTAGGTGCCTTATCTGGTATCTCACGAGGTCTCAAAATTGTACGACCCTTGTTGTCAATGGCACATTCGAAATATGGATCATAGTAATCATCATCACCACCATCAACTGCGCTGACGGCAGAAAACTTGAGTAGTTTAGGCTTAGTAGTACCAAACTGTAGAAATAGTGGGAGAAAGGAAAGAAGGAAAGAACATTTTGTTAGTAGCTGTTGTGACATATGGAGCTGTGATTTTGTGCAGTCAATGTACGTACGACCTTCATCATGACGATCTTGTAGATCTGGTTGACAATAAACGCCATATTGGTTGTTGTTGATTGTTATTTGAATATCCGTTGACTAATTGCAGAAAAGTTCATTCCAGCTATCGCATAAAGTTAGGGCAGAGCATAACAAGAACCATGCCTGTATTTAAATGCGCAGTGCAGTGACAAGGAATATTGATATGCATGGGACAGACAATCAAAACCTGGGGACAGGCACCTATTAGAAGTTCCAACGGAAGAAAATAAAGCCAAGCCTCCAATTTTCAAGGATTCAACCTCACACTCGCGCTTAATGCACAGAACCAGTGATGACACAGGTTGAGTTTACTCTCACACGAGAGATCAGGGACTGCTTGCTAAAGTTTTACAATTACAGGTTTTACTGATTTTGTGCAGTCAATGTACGTACGACCTTCATCATGACGATCTTGTAGATCTGGTTGACAATAAACGCCATATTGGTTGTTGTTGATTGTTATTTGAATATCCGTTGACTAATTGCAGAAAAGTTCATTCCAGCTATCGCATAAAGTTAGGGCAGAGCATAACAAGAACCATGCCTGTATTTAAATGCGCAGTGCAGTGACAAGGAATATTGATATGCATGGGACAGACAATCAAAACCTGGGGACAGGCACCTATTAGAAGTTCCAACGGAAGAAAATAAAGCCAAGCCTCCAATTTTCAAGGATTCAACCTCACACTCGCGCTTAATGCACAGAACCAGTGATGACACAGGTTGAGTTTACTCTCACACGAGAGATCAGGGACTGCTTGCTAAAGTTTTACAATTACAGGTTTTACTGGTTGTTTGTTTGGTCGACTTACTCCAACGGTGATCACAAGCTAGTATAATGTAGT
>JAMYHI010000361.1:2077-20190 GCA_025531525.1 Pichia sp. P7020A | reverse complement strand
CTCTCTTCACTAAGGCTGGGAAGTTCTTTGGCCCACACAGTGCTTTGAAAGGTGCGAGAAGTGCATCCATAGGGACGCTTTGTTCCTCGAGAACAGCTTTTCTGTCTTCAATCTTCTTTTGACGCTTTTCCTCCAACTCTTCTTCGGTTGAAGCTTCCTTATCTTCATCATCTTCGTCACTATCCTCTTCGTTATCTTCCTCCTCATCTTCACCAAATATCACACGCTCGAGTTCATCCACCCAGATGTCAATGATATGGTACGTAATGGCACGGGGAATTTTATTTTCGTCCTTTAGCACAACCTCAGTCAAAACAGAGAAGTACTCATCAATCTTCTTCAAATCCCACTCACTCTGCTGTAGCCTCACAAAACATTCTCTTACAACGTATCTCATCAACATCAAAAACTTATCCAGTCTCCATTTGTCTAACTCTCTCCATTCTTTGATCATGATAGTCCAGTAACTTTCGACAAAATTGTCAAATTGTCCCTCATAGATAGACTCGCTAAAAAGCTTAGCAAGTTCATTGGCAAGCCTCTGTTGTGGTCTTGGTTTATCACAGAACCACATCGTGTAAAACAACCCCTTCCAGAGCTTGATCAACTCAGACTTGCTCATCTTCTTAGCCTTCTCTGGTGAAGATAAAAACTTCTTCAACGTAGAGAGCGCATTTTCTCTCACTGTTCTCTTGTTGGAAGCCAACTGTCTCACAAATGCATTCGTCTTTAATGCCATGGTTGTTCTTGGTTGTACTTTGCTGCAACTGTGTAGACCTGATGCGTACAAACATACACACACAGACTTACGCATTGGAAAAGACTCTAAAAAAATTTGAAAAATTTCATGAATTGAAGTCAACCGAAAGCTGAAGGTTTAAATTTTACAGATTTTAGTCGCTAATCGGTTCTCGGCTCTCGGCTATCTCATTATTTTACTCTCTATCTATTCTCCATTTTCATATACCTTCCTTCCTGACAACATACTTCGGTACTACCAGCTCTTCCTCTATCCTTTTCTCTTTGTATCTCTTGATCACACTCTTTCTCCATTTTCAACATGACTGGGAAGAAACCGACGCAAACAGGACCCCCCAACAAACGAACATACGTTGATTCCACAACGGGTAGAAAAGTAAATGATTACATTCCGAAATTTATATCTTCTACTCCCTGGTACTATTCCAATGAGGCATTATCCGTAGATTCACGAAGTCGGAAACGGAAGACAGATGATGAATTATACAAGGAAATCAAGGATAAATCGACAGATCGTCTCAAACATCAGAGATTGAATCCAGAAGCTGAGATAATACCTAATAATGAGGCTAGGCGAGGGTTAGGTATCAACGATGAATTTGATGTTATTGTCGATATACCATATGAAGATGAAGATAAAGGGAAAGAATCTAAAGTTCGCAAGCTCAATGCACAACAGAAAAATTCAATAAGGAGAAAAATGAGAGAGTGGAAGAAGAAAGGAAGGTGTGAGAATTGTGGTGGTAAGCACTCTAAAGCTGATTGTCTCGAGAAGCCACATTCTCTATCTCATCTGTATGAAAATGGGGGCAATATTGAAGCCGAACGCAAAGAGCATTTGGTGAAAAGGGATACTGATGATTGGGATACTAAACGAGACAGGTGGCGTGGTGTTGAGATGGATGAAGAATATGATGGCATTGTGGAGAATCTGAAGAGGAAAGAAGAGGAGGTTTTGAAGAAATACCTTGAAAAGAATCCAAATAGTAGTGAAATCGCCTCTGTGGAAGCTACCGATAAGCACGTTGAATCAGGCAGTAGTGATTCCACTGCTCCGCCAGAAGGTAAAAGTGAGAGAGAGAAGGAAACTGATACTCTTATCAAAGCTATAACGGATAAAAATCCCTTAGCACTGGATCCAACGGATACAACGGTCATTACAAGATCTCTAGGCGCCAAACCGAGATACTTAGAAGTCATCAAAACTGGTGAAGAACTGAGGTATAATCCAAAATCAAGAGTCTACAAGGATTTGAAGGAAGGTTACCTCAATGAAAGAAATCAATTCATACCCTTCTTAACGGGTGAGGCCGCAGAGTTTGAAAAATTGAAAAAGTTCAATAGAACTATTCAGCAAAAGCAAAGGAAGAAATGGGTAGAAGATAAGGAAGGGACAAAGAAAGTCACTGCTACAGAATTTGCCACTGAAATATCGCCTACAAGTGCCATGTTGAAGCTCAAAGAAAAGGAGGAGCAAGATAGATTGGTGAGGGAAGCAAAAAAGAGAGAGCTATTGGAAAAATATGGTGCGTTATAGAAAAATCATATGTCAATCTCATCGATTACCCCTCGAGTGTCTCTGATGGACTCGACAGACTTGACCTGGCCGGAGGCAACTGCCATATCAACGAAGGTTTTAAGTGGATCAACTATGGAACATCTTACCCGTACATGTTTGATAGTTAGTTTGTCCTTGATGGATAGAAACTGAAGGACGTGATCCTGTGCTTTGAGCTTGTCGTTGGAAAATTCAAAAAGTTCCAACTTGATGGGTTTGGTCAATGTGGCAATCTCAAACATTGCTTGTGTGAATTCATTCAATCCCATCTGTTTATCAGTAAATCTGAATCTGGTGAGTCTAGGTGCTGTTTGTAGAATATATTTCACACTAAAACCAGCTCTATTCGTTCTGGGAATGGTCCCCATTGGAGTTGGTATATGAGACATATACTCTATGGAGGTAATCCCCAATATGTATAAGTTTCTCAACGTATTCTTGCACGTATCTAGGAAGATTTCGAGTACTGTGCAGGTTACATTGATATCTTTGAAGACTAATGTCTTCAGTTTATTGAAGACGGGCAATTCGGCACCAGCTAAAGTAGTGGCATCAATTGTGTTAATTTGGGACTGACTAAGTTGACCTACTATTTCGAGTTTTTCGATATTCTTGATCATATCGAAGTCTGCATTGCCTTGAAGTAAGTATTGGGTGACAAACTTCGTAGCCGAGTAAGAGCACAATTTTAGTGATTTTAAATTGTTCACCTTATTCAAGGCTACCTTCAAACTGCTGTGTACGCCTCCCATGAAAATGAGGGATTGCAAATTTGGATAACCAAGAGATTGAAAGAAAGCTTCAGCTGCTGGGATCATATCTGCGCCATTGAAATGGATGCCAAGACGGTGAAGTTCATTCAAAGTGACGGTTTTTGTAGTGCCTTTGATCTGGGGGCTGATTCTCGTTATTCTCAAGCATAAAACCCTTAGTCTATTAGTGAGTCCTAGAACCGACGATATCGCATCAAAGGTCAAATCCTTATCGTGCACATCTAGTGATAGTTCCATTAGATCCGAAAATACTCTCGATTTTGAGTCTTTGATCATTTTTGGTATAGTTTGATAGAATTCCACGCTACCTTGTAATCTCATTTGTTTCGTTCGCAAGCGGGCGGCTAGCAATAGTTTAGTCAATTTTGCATCAGTAGCTGGATAATTCATCTCGAGGTTTAAACCCTCAACAACGATATCTGATGTGGAAACTTTTTGATCGAACAATCTCAAGTATCGTTGAAGTTTCTCTACAGTCAACCGACCATTAATTCTGTAAGCTCCAATTAGCAAAGGAGATTCAAGAATTGTACTTCTCCACCCTTTACAGATCGACAACAGCTTTTGCAAAGATCTCTCATCTAAATGTGACAATACTGCGTAGATAATCTCAAGGGGTAATTGTTTCATCATGTTTTGCTTATCAACATTCTCCTCTTGCAAAATTGAATCTGTATTCCTCTTCTTCTTCAAAGCCAACCCCTTTGCTTCAAACATCTTGAAGATAGACATGTCTTTATGTTTCCTTTTCAAATCATTCATTGTACTCTCTGCTCGTAAAAATATCGCCAAAGCGGCCTTCTCGTTAGGTGATGTTGTCAAATGGTAATTAAACAACCTGTACAATATTCGTATATTATCAGGTTCCATTTCCATGGCTCGTGAGAGCAAGGCGAATGCATCCGTCTCCCTTTTATTATTCAGATAGCAGCTTCCTAACAGCTCCAATATACTGGTATGCTGAGGGTGGTATTCTAAGGTATTCATCTGATACGCATCAGCCTTTGCTAAGGCGTCTTCAAAAACGTACATCGCCGTTGTCGACAGTCCCGCTTCTTGAGAGGCCAGACCATCCAAATACCTTTCAAATACTTGGTCAAACGGCATTCTACCAACAATATCAGTTCCGTTGTTCTTTTGAATTGTCTGTACTACTATTTCGTGTTACATATGTAAGAGAAACCAAAGAAGTGGACTATTCCGTCATCGTATTCTCCACTTGCATATTAGGAATGCATCGCGGCGCAAACCGCTTCTCCTCAAAAAATCAAAGTCACGTGATCGCCTAGATTGCAAAAATAATTGATTTGGGGAATTCTAAAGATTGTTACGTATATTTGAAAAACTTTAAGAAGACAAGAGATAAAGAGATTTGAAAAAAAGTTTAGAGGGCCGTTTGCAGCTTCATATTAAGTTATACAGTTGTATTACAATGCTATGGATGCAATATCACCTTCAAAATCTCAGTATAGGGGTGTTTTAGGCATGAAAAAAACCAATCTAATTTTAGGCTAGTCTTGTACAACAAATAAATTGTTGTGCCAAGAAAATAGCAGACCGCGCTGACATTTTGGCAGATAGCGGATAGCGGAGAGCGATACCCGCTTAGGAAAGTTATCTCTAATCTTATCCGTACTTACTGTACAAGATTTCGTTGGTAACTCAGCGATAAAAGGGGGTCGTTGTTCCAGTTCTTTGGGTGATTTTGCTTCTCCGGATGGAACATGATGGCTCCGAGTGCTTTAGTTGGGCGAACAGTGCAATGTCAAAATCCTATCCACATCCAAACCCCTCCAAATCTTTTTGGATCGAAGAAGGTCCCGACGACTTGAAGAATTATAGGTCAACCGAAGCATTGCCTTTGGATGCTGATATTGTCATCATTGGGTCGGGATATAGTGGTACATCCATTGCAAGTCATTTATTGTGGGCAAATGAGGATAACGTGAATACAGGCCTTGAAAAGCAAAGGATTCTAATGCTTGAAGCTAGGGATTTTTGTTCAGGTGCAACCGGTCGAAATGGTGGCCACATCCGTGGTGAATATCAAGCAGATCATAAATCTCTAGTCGAAAAATTTGGAGAGGAGATTGCAGCAGATATTGTCACTTTTGAACACAATGAGTTACTAAAAGTGAGTAAACTCATCAAAGATTTAAATATTGATTGCAACCTAGATTTACGCACAGCCTGTCAAACTTTTGATGATCCTAAAACTTACGAAGATGGGTTGAATGATTACTACGCCTTCATGAATAATAAGTTCATTTCCCAAGAACTTAAGGACATGGTAAATATTTATTTTCACCCACAATCCAATGACGTATCAGAACATAAGGTTGGACCTTTCTGTTACACCGTTCCAACATGCTCCGTCTGGCCATATAAGTTGGTTACTTTCCTCATGAAGAAATGTTTGGAGAAGGGACTGAATTTGCAGACTTATACTACTGTCAAACATTTAGAGAAAACCGATGGCATGGGATGGCTTGTCGTTACCAATAGAGGTACGGTAAATTGTAAGAAAGTCATCTGTGCAACGAATGCTTACACGAGAGCCATTTTACCTGAATTCGGGACTAAGATTATGCCCGTCAAAGGCGTGGTCTCCCATATTAAGCCATTGAAAGAAACTCCAGGGAAACTGAAGTACAATTATTACCACACTAATCCATGTGAAGGTGATTACGTTACCGCACACAAGGATATGTCAATGATTGCAGGTGGTGGCGGTAAAACTTACATGAAATATCCGAACATCATGGAAATGTACAACAACACGGACGACTCATTTGCACCAAATGCAACTATCGAGGATTTCAGAGATTATGCAGCAAAAATGTATCCTGATTTTGCAAAAGATACTGATTTCATCAATGATTACACCTGGGCCGGTTGCATGGCCTATTCGAATGATGATTTTCCTTTCATTGGAGAGTTAGGGAAATATGGACGTCCAAATCTCTATCTCCAAGCAGGATTTTGCGGTCATGGAATGCCAAGAATTTGGTCATGCAGTGAATACTTAGCTAACCTAATCAATGGAGTCAGCGAGAATGACAACATTAAAATTCCCTCTTGTTTCAAGATTACTACCGAGAGAATGTTTCACAACAAGTTCAACTTCCTGGACGCAGTTGAGGAATATGACCCAAACAACAAAGGTAAGTTTATTGTTTAGTAAAACATTATCTCACTTAGATTCAGTTCAATTTATAACATGAATATATATACATATACACTCGATACCTACCTTAGGTTATTTAAGCTTGGCTGACTTCACCCTTGACAACAGCATCGCCAGATCTACCGGTCAAGTGCATCTTACCTTCTCTATCGATTTGGATAATGACATCGACCTTGTTACCGGATTTAGCACCGGTCAAAACCATCTTACCGAGTAAAGTACCTGGGACGTATTCAACTTCCTTGATAGTTTCTGGTTCTTCTTCCTCAGAATCTTCCTCTTCATCAGAGTATTGTTCTGCTTCAACGACGGTCTCCTTGATCGTACGCTTACCTTCGTAGAATTCAATCTCAACGTTATCGGATGTGCTGGTGAAGGAGATAGCCTTCTTGATTGGGTATGCGGTTTCCTTGGACAGAATGGTCAAGAACTTACCTTCTGTATCCTTGATACCAATTGGTTGTTGAATGTGTTCAGTGTTGACAACGATTGGTTGTAAGGATTCAGCAACCTCTTCATCATCGAAACTTGCAATGAGAGAAGCTTGGATAGCTGCACCTCTACAATTTAACTCGTTTGGATTTGGAAGCTTGGAGTCAACAGATGGAGCGTATATTTCAGTGGATTCTGGGAATAATAATGAAAGGGTAGATGCAACCTTTGGAATGTTGGAAGTACCACCGACCAACAAGACAGAGTCAATGTCTAAAGGTTCGAGACCTGCCTTCTTGACGACAGTTTCAACAAATTGCAACATTTCAGAGAAAACCTTTCTACCAACCAATTCAAATCTCAATCTGTTGATGGAGGACATGTAATCAAAACCTTCAGCTAAAGAATCAACGGAAACGTTAGCGGTTTGGATGTTGGATAAGGTCTTCTTGGTGATGATGGAAGCTGCAGCCAGCTTGGAGTATGACTTTTCAGTCTTCTTAGCATCTGCCTTGAATTTCTTTTGGAAGTCAGCTGCAAAGAAATCAATCAAAGTTTCATCTAACTCAGCACCACTTAATTGAGTGCTGTGTTCAGTTGCCAATAAGGTCATGACACCACCTCTGACAGAAACAACAGCAGCATCGGATCTAATTCCACCAAAGTCAGCAACAACGTAGATCTTGTCTTCTAAAAGTTGTTCCTTGTTGGATAAGTGTGCTAACAATGCAGCAGTTGGTTCGTGAATCAATTGCTTGACCTTGAGACCAGCTTCACCTGCAATCCTAGTCAAGTCCTTCTTTTGAGCTTCGGAGAAGTTGGTAGGAACGGTGATGACAACAGATTCGATGGATTGTCCCAAATAGTCTTCTGCAGCGTTCTTAATTTGCTTGAGATGTCTCTTGACAACTTCATCAATTGAAATCTTGTTACCGTTAATTTCGTATCCGACCTTACCATCGAGTTCGATTGGGTGTGCTGCATACTTGGAGTATTGGGCATTGATCTCAGCAAATGAAACACCAATGAAATCTCTGAAGTTAACAATGGTACTACGTGGACTTCTAACAACTTGTGCTAATGCTTGTTGACCGTGGTACTCGTCACCGTCGACGTAAGATAAAGTGGAAGAAATGAATCTCTCACCGTCTGGGTTAGCGATAACGTCAACCTTACCATCCTTGATGGTGGCGAAAGAGGTGGTGGAGTTACCAAATGCAATACCGATAGTAGCCATTCTGTGTGTGTGTGCTGTTGTTGCTAGTAGGGTTCTTCCTCTTCAGTTTTCTTCCCGCATGCACAGAAGATGGAGCAGCAACAGCTCCATAATGTCTCCTGCCAAATGTGAAATTGTGATGAACGAAGAATGTTGAAGTTCTGGAAAATGAAAAATTTTCCTCACTTGTTCACTCACTACAGTTCGTTCAATAAGTGAATCTGGGAGCCACATGCCCACGTTGATTGGTGTGTTATTCCCAGACAGGCATATGTACACAAATTAATATCTACAATACATAAAGCATGATACAGAGTATAAGCGCCAGATTAGGGAGAATGATGGAAGGTGCCTGGTTGACGGAGTTTGATCCGCTCGGGAACTTATGTGTGTAGTTTTCATATTGACTGAATGTACTGCGATTTCCAAGTTGAGGAAGCGGAGTGTAGTTGAGTGTTTTGTTGTAATAGACATTGGGGTGGTAATCCTTAAGTGTTGAGTTATTGACGAAATTCATCATCTGTTGTTGAATTTGAAACTGCTCTAGGTTATCATCGTCATTGAAGCAGTCTTCTGGATACTCTAAACAGGGATCATTGTCAGTATCAGTATCAGCATCACCATCACAATCAGTGTCAAAATCTGGGGGCACGAGTTTAGTCGTTGTGACCACTTTTTTCTTGGTTTTGGTTGTAGTGTCTGTTTTGGTTTTGGTGGCAACTTTGTATTTGGTTTTGGTTATTTTATCAGTGGATGTGGTAGTTGTCACCACAGTTGTGGTGGTGGTAGCAGTCGCAGTAGCAGAAGGTGGCGGATTGGAACCAGTCACATTCTTTAATACTTTCACATACCCCTTGTTGCCAATAACGTTAACATTAATGTTCATATTTTGCTCCCCCTGCGTAGAAGTAGTCGTGCTACGCGTCGGACAAGGAAGTCCTGCTCTCGATGCGAGTCCACATATCCTAGAAACAACGTTGAGATTTAGAGGATTGACAGTTTGTGTAACTGTAGTTACATCCAACAATGCATTGTGGGTAACATCATCTCCTATCTCTATTGTACGGGTGCTGGAATCATATGCAGCATTTACCATGATGTCCGGAGGGGCAACGGTGATTGTTGTTTGCCGCACCACCTCGGAGTCTTTTGTGATAACCTTTAATTGAGTTCGGTTCTCAACTATTGTTTTCTTTGCAACTACTTTTGTTGAGACATATACATCAAGAATCACATCGGTAAAGGTTGTTGTCTTTAGAATTGTATTTTCTCTCATTAGTGTCGACGTCAATAACTTGGTCTCTGTGGTTGTATCCGTGAGCCTCGTTGTGATAACGGTAGTGATTGTATCTTGAATTAGAGATGGTCTATTCGTAACCCTGTAGACAGTTTTAGGAACCGTTGCAGTGGACACTCTGAAGTCAGTTTCAGTCTTAGTTAAAGTTTTGATATTGATGCCTTTGTTATTGGTATTATTCTTTTTGGCGAGCACGCCAACGTTATCCTTTTGAGCTGCATCCCCTAATCTGCGGCTCTTGAGTATTGCAAGCTTTTCATTGATAGTGAGATGTTTATTTCTTGCAGTTAAAGAGTTCATGTCTTCCTTACTATGCTTGTCATCCTTTGATTTGGTATTTGAAGAGGAGAGCAATTTATTCTTGAGCAAGAACCTGTTTTTGATCCTTTGATAGACTGCGATAATGGTCAGAAAACACTCATTATCATCGTGAGTACCACTAATATTATTATCATCAAGATTAATGTAGCAAATTTCCGAGTATTTACCATTAGTGAGTTCCTTTAGGAATTCATCAGTAACTTGATTATAGTCCGTTGGAGAACATAATTCAACTACTTGTTTAGTGAAACTTTCAATCGTATATTCTAGCACGTGCATACTATTGTGCACACTACTTTTTTTGATATTTTGAATGAAAAAATCTTCACTACCATACTCTCTAGAGCTAGGATTACTGAGTTGTTTGTTCTTTTTGCTTCTAGCGTTAACTTTGCCACTCAGTAGAGCTTCAAATTCTGTAGAATGGTTTAGATCTTGTAATAGGGCAGTCACGATTATTTGCAAATCATCCACACATTCAGTGAACGTATAAGGCAGTATAGCCATTGAGTTCAGAGAAGCTGTAATCTCCTTAGAATAATCGTGTGTCAGCTGACTTTCTTTTCCACTTTTTAGATTTGCTTTACTGATTTTACTACTGACTTTATTACCTTTGTTTTCATTTCTCCCATTCTTGCTACCCATCCATGGATTTGGATTAGGTACAGCATCAGCCGATACCGCCAAAGCTAGAAACGTTATAGCAAGGAAAAGCAAAAGTTGATTTTGTAGCATTTAGAGCTAGCTTTGGTGTATTATTATATATGCAGCCTGCAGAACCGAAAAAGGATTGGTATACGTTGGTTGTGTCAAGTTGTAGAATTCAAAGCAAAGATATTTTACGCCTAACTATTGATTGACCTTGTTGTGTGAAATACAGATAAGTCAAATAAGGTTAAGTATTAGTAGAATGTATAGATGTGTTTAGCGTACAATGTAGCATCTTTTCTGACATGTGTCACAACGTGCACGTTACCGACAAGGTTAAAATTATGCTCCCTAGGGTACTGTCAGGTGCTGGTAAAATTCGTTTTCTTAATCGTTAACGGGGAGTCCCGTCTTCAATCCGGCTGCGCCCACGAATTTCCGAGCCCACGAGCGCCCCGCGTGCCCCGCGCCCCGCAGCCCGCTGGCCACCCGCCTAAATTCAACGTCCTGCAGTATAAATTCCGGAAACTGCAGCTTATACTTAAAACCGAAAGCTTAATCATAATATTGGAAGTCCGCCGTTTCGCCCCATGCGCGTCAGCTAATTCCAGCATCGAGTATTAACGGTTATATTCGCGGGGTGGCGCTTATAAGAGCATACGCGTAGGCCGATGACGCCGTCGTGCATGCACGCATGTTCGTGTGGTATATAAGGTTTGGTCACTCCATATATGTTTTAAGTTTTAAGGGTCTCTCTCTAGAGCTCGATATGCATAAGCTACAGCCAGCTATATAGCTTGTATACACATGTCCGGCATGAGTTAATGCGCATGCGCTGCACACATGTGTGCATGTGTGTATAACACGTTACTAATACAGACTGGCGATACGATCTGTACATGTATAAGAGAATTAGTGAAAATTTATTAGGTTAATATAGACAAGCGGTACATCTCTTTGCGTCTCTACAATATATTCACTGCATATATAGATGTACCGGTATATCGACAGTTCTAGAACGGATCGGGGACCATATATGAATACATAATCGATCGTCATATATGCAAGTCTATACGTATATAGCTTCTAAGCTGGCAGAACACGCATGAGTTTAGAAATATCCTAACGATTTTAAGTACCTCGAAAAAAGAAAGTATAATGAAATAGTATCAAACTCGTTGTGATAGGTACTACCCTATTAATCCTGCTGCTGCTGCTGCTGCTGCTGTTGTTGTTGTTGTTTCTGAAGCATCCTTCTTTTTTGTTTAGCTTCAAATTCGTGCCACTCTCCCTTGACTGTCTTCAAGAATTCGAGAGAGCGCATTGGCGGATCTTCCTTGAAGTATGGATGGTTTAATGCTTCGCTTGCCGATATTCTATTCGCAGGGTTCATCTGCAACAACTCTGTGGCAAGCTTGTAACATTCCGGTGTTAGAATGGAGCTGAATTTTTCATGGAACTTGGAATCAGTTCTATGGCTGGGTCTCATAATCTCAAACCAGGGAAGCTTGTATGCATTGGACCAGTTCTCAGTGGTTATTGTACCCATTATATCGTAAATCTTCCATAGTTGATCGATTTCATTTGTACCTTGGAAAATGGCACGTCGAGTAAACAGTTCCACGAGGAGGCATCCAACCCCCCAAATGTCAATTTCTCTACCATAGTCTGTGGATCCAAGCAATATCTCAGGCGGCCTATACCATAGGGTGATGACTCTGTTGGTGTAGTTGGGAGGAACCAGTTTCTCATCTATGTTCTTCATCTTTCTAGCCAACCCAAAATCAGTAATTTTCAAAACGCCCCTATTGTCGATGAGAATATTGGATCCCTTAATGTCTCTATGTATGACTCTTTTGGAGTGTAGATACTCGATACCCTTCAGTAATTGATGAAAGATATTCTTCTTCTCACCGTGTGATATTTGAATGTTGTGTTGCTGCATGATTCCACTCAGGTCGTGGTTCATGTAAGGAAAAACCATAAACACTTGGTTCTTCTCTAGCATAATTTCGTAGAGACTGACAATATTCTCGTGATCGAAAGATTGCAAAAGTCCGATTTCTCTATGAGAAGTGATAGGGAACCCCTCTCTCTCAGCTTCTAGTCGTAGCTTCTTCAAAGCAACGAGCTCATTGGTTATCACATTACGGCCCTTGTAAACCTTACCGTATGTACCCTCCCCAACCTGTTGGATGCGTTCATGCACTTGACCGGTGACGTTGCACTTTACCATGTAATTAAAGATGGTGGGTTTAGCCGCCGCCGACATAGGCGTGAACTTAGATGCACTGGGATCCCCTCTTCCAATCTTTTGCTTCTTGCGTTCGGTACTCTTGTTCATTGTCTCCTTCTTAGCTAACTGATAGAACACGTCCTCCTCTTCATCGTACTCTTCATCATATGCCTCGTTGCCATATGGCGTGCCATAGTAAGAGTCATAATAGTCACGATCGTGATATGCGTTGTTTCCACCGCTATTGTTATAGTATCGTTTGGCAGCGCTGGAATGCTGCTTCCCTACCGGTGGAACCATGGAGTCTTCAGCATAGTAGTCGATATTAGCGTTTGCACCAGTGTCGGCACCAGTGTCGGCACCAAGGCTCCTTGGACCCGTCGGCAAGGCGCGTTTCTTATCCGAGGAAGGTGGGTAGTGTTCATAGTTGCGTGAATAGGTGTAGGCATGCTTTGAACCCTGCTGACGTCGTTCGCCATAATATCTTCCGTCATAAGAGCCAGAGTCAAATCCGACGGAAGAAACATCGTGGTGTTGCTGTCTCTGGTGTTGGTGGTTCGGCTTGCCTTTCTGCGCTGGTTTTCTGGACATTTCCTTTGCGAATCTGTGAGGGTATGAGGGTGTGAGCGTGTGCGAGGGCGAAGCGTTTAGCCAGCAAATTCAGATAGTGATGCAGCCAGAAAGCATTGTAACTGCGTGTTTGGTGCAGCTTCCAGTTGTCGCTGAATTCAAATTCATGTGCGCGTTGAAAGTTGAAAGTTGAACTTGCAGCCTTCCGATCCGATGGCCGACGAAAATCAAAATATTCCGATCCGTTCAATTTCTAAGTCTCGTTGGGTGTTTGCAAGTAATACTGCAGGTCTCTTTAATCTCTAACCTCTCTAGCTATATAATATTTGCTTCCCCGATACTAGTCTTATGGGTAAATCATGTGTCCACATCTTCATACCTTTCTGTCACATTTATGTGTGTTGCTCGCAACGTCAAGCTGTGGCAAGTATATATTCCTCCAGTAAGTTACCAGACCTAGCACCGGTGATCACATCTCAACATCCTTCCTGCAGTCGGAGTTATTGGACTGCCGAAACAATCCATGTTTATTATTAAGTAGAATGCTTTAGCTGGCGGATCAGTGGTGGGCCCACCCCAAATCTGTGAAACTGCAAGCTAACGTTCTGCAACCAAACATCGAGAGATAATCCCAGCTCGATGCTGAAATTGCTGATATACGCCGCGTAAGGCCCACAGCCCACAGCGGCTTAATGTACCCATAAAACCAATTTCTCCCATAAACGTGCTTGATGATTTCCCACTTATAGGTCTCTTTACCTTCTGCAGCATTAACATCTGATCGATATATATGTAGGGAGCTAATCTGGGTGCTTATACGATTCTACCATTTCTACGAAAACATGCATACCGCAAGAGGAAAGATAAATAATTGCTGATTTTACTGATTTCTGATTGGAAAGAGAAATGTCGACTGAATGCAAGAACGAAACCTTCTCGATATTGCGAACTCCCCCGTCGTGGGATGCGATTTTACCTCAGGAAAAGTCGAATATTGAAAGCTCAATTGCTTATATCGATAGTCATTTTAGTTGCCAGCTCAAAATTGTATGCACACATGCATGGAATCATGCATATATAATCTAGTAATATATAGATAGCGTATATACGTTGTCATTGAAGATCCGGGGGTAAGCTATATAGCTATATAATATAATATATATGCCTCCAATTATTAGATTTGCCTATAGCTTGCACTAGTTATTAAGTAGCCCAGATATAGCGCGAATTCTCTTCGTAATCTCTCCATCTTAATTCACGCTAGCTATAGCTACTGTATAGTAACCCCATGTACGTCATTCTAACAACGCATATCAATATCACTAACAAAATGTATGGCCTAATTTATATAAGCTCATGAATTACTACTTCCAAGTTCTTACACGCATCTATGTAGACAGCTAGCCAGCAACCAACATGACAATTCATTGAGATATATCCTGCAAACACACCAGCAATATTGGAACACAAGTTATTAACGTCTTCCCATGCATATTATCAACTCGACGTGTCGAAAACGGCGGATGCGATGTTCCAAACATATATATTGCACATGTGGCAACTCTCAATGTAGCCCTGCAGCTGTTCGTGCCAGCAATGCACAATAAATCTGTTTCTACGTTTTTCACTGCCTTGCTGCCACGAGTCGCTAGGAGACCCCAGAAAGGGAGCATCTTCCTTTCGATGAAACGGTCGTGTACTCGACTGGTAGTAAGATGTGGCCCATGTAAGCCTCACGATCTCGCTGCTCCATGGACTGGCTTTCACCCCCTAGCTCGAGGCAGAATATAAATATACAGCTGCCTTGCACGGCTGCAAGGGGACATATCTAGCTAATGATTGTAACTGTCGATACGCCGCATGTTATTTAGATGCGTATCGACTATAGATTTCACCATGCATATCTAGCTTCGCATCCTAGGTCGTCTATGTATTGCAAACCAAACCTAAAATCATGTTAAGATGACCTATATAGCCCATCATGTATACATATATCTATACGCGTAGCTCTAGGGGGTGCATGGTGTGCATGGGTTTCAGATCATGCCTGCATATATGTACACCATATATGTACACCGGACCGTTACATGTATATGTAAGTCTTCGAAATTTTGACGTTAGCTTGCATATATAGAGGTGACTTTGTTAGTTAATTCAGCTTGTGGCCATCTAAAAAAATTAACTGTACATATAGTTAATAGGCTAGCTAGCTCTAACTATATAAGCGGCAGAACCAGCCACGTAAAATTTGTCAATATTGCGGATTGTGCATGTGCGCCGATACGTATATACGCGGCAGATCGCACACCAAATTTTAGTAATAAAAATATAGTTGCAGATCGCCTAGAGCTCTATGTTTTAAATTATTGGAGCAATGCGCGCACCCACAAATGCGCAGCCGCGGTAATATATCCGATATAGCACACATGCATGCAGCAGACATGTGCATACTTAATTATTTCTCTAGCTGCTACGTGTATATCGAATTTAGCATATTATCAAAAATCATGCGGCATATATCGCTTATATTAGCTATATTATATATAGATAATATCACTACTGGACCATATATACGCGTATATAATTAATATAAGCTCAAATATTGCATGCATGTGCACACATGCGGTGTATATCGACAGCGCAGTGCCCGATCTGAATGTGCAGCTTAAATATGCATGAATGTATAAAAGAATTTAAACTCCGGTCGAGATAAAACCACGAAACACACGGAGGAAGAACTCAAATTGAAGTTATATAGGGGACACCCATATAAGAATTGCAATGTCATATAGCTACAGCACATGTGTATTAACTATATATAAGTAGATTTATAGCATCTATTTAACCATATGTCCTATTCCATTCAATTTTAAGACAATAGTTCTATAACCTAGATATATATGACTAGCACTCTTCTATATACGCGTACAGATATATGCGTTGCTAACAGCCGCCTCGGGTCCCGCGCGGGTTAATATGCACGCAGCTTATATACAATACAAATCGAGAATCTCTATCTATCGTCTATATGTATAGTTTAAAATATTTTTGTAGCCGGCTATAGCTGTCCGTTCTTTCTTTCTCTAGTATTTAACTAAAGCTGTTTCCTGTTTTCAGACCCATATATCCATCGAAAGGCTGTTTTCAGTACCTCCCACAACATATTAAGTACTCTATCACTTCGTTAGAAAGCCTCTGTACTGAGCTTTTGTTTCCTTCATACTTTATACTGAATTATACATCATTCAGTTATCGCTTTTTCAACTTCAAAGCCACTAAATACAGTTTGCACTAACAACACGTGGAGAGTCCAATCTTGAATCCACGCTTAGACTATAACCAACTTTTCCCCGTTCACAATGAGCTACAAATCAACGTACTCGAAGTGGCAAGCTTTGAAATACAAGGACCCATTCGCTTCTGACCGCTTTGTCGTTTGTCATAAGCCATCTGGTGTTTGCTGTAGACCCAATTGTGATATAAGGTCTTTGAAATACGAAGCACGAGAAATTGTGTTCCTAAGTACAGAGAATGAAGCCATCCAGCAAGGGTTCATGCCGTGCCATCATTGTCTCCCTAATACTGATGAACATTCTCTGGCATTGCAGGACGAGAATTATGCCATCATCAACTTAAACTTACTTTTAGATACCATAAAGCATGTCAATCATAATATCGGATTCATTCAACCTTTATTAGAGACTAACAAGGAAGAGTGTATCAAATCTATTATGAAGATGGGGAACGTTCGACTAAGGAACAAGCTACTCAGGTCAACCAAGTTGGATGCCAATTTTGATATGTGCCCGGACTCCCCACCCAAATTGAATCCTTCCAAGAACGACATTGAGCATTTGAAACTCATTGATATTGCATGTAAACATATTGCTCTTGCCGCCCAATCGGTATTTTTCTGCGTACAGCTACAATGTACTGACGATTACGTCCTCAGCTGTACCTCTGAAAACTCCACCATCCAGCCGCCCGAGAAACCCTTACTCAGGAGAAGAGGGTCCTTCCTGCTACATCAACAACGTCTGAAGACCAAGAAGAGGAGAGGTGGTGTACTCGGATTCAAAGAATTGGCGTCTAAATCACTGTTGAGTCCTTGGCATTTCCATCGAACCTTCAAAAACATGACAGGGGTTACCCCAAAGCAGTACGGTGATAAATGCTTCAAGTATTTGGAGTCTAATAAACATTTGTACGAGAAATCTTCTTGTACGAATCGAACTATCTTGATCAATGCAAAAATTGCCAACCCTTCCTTTGTCTCCGATATCAGTAAGCCCAGCAGCCAAATCAATGACCGAAGCCAGAGTGCAGATGAATCAGACAGTCCCAGTGAGATATTGGAAAAACCAATGAATTCCCCTAACGAGCTCGTGGGGGAGGTGAGAGAATTGGAAGCAGAAGAGGAGCCTGCGATGGCGTCCTCAACGAAGAAGTTTGCTACCGAGATACCGACTCACCTAATCCACTCCAATTCAACCATCAATTCTTCCCCAATTATACCGTCCCCTACAGAGAGCGACTTCAACATCTTTGACATAGCTCATAATAACCTAAACTCAACATCACCACAACACTTCCCTAGCACGTACATGGAAAATAGTGAGGAGCTCTACACTCAATCGGGATATAATGGTCATTATAACAACATTAGTATACCTCTAACCGATTTACCAAACATGTCATATTCATATGGACCAATTTATTCATCCACTGAACAAACGACGGATAACGGCCTAAGGTATAACACAATGGATACAACAATGAATCTGATGACAGATTCATTCGAAACTGCATCAAAACATCTTGTTTCAAAACCAGTCAACAGTTTAGAATATAGTAGATATTTTACAGAACGTGATTATTACGCTCAATCGTTTGACCAACAAATTTTGATAAAGCAACTACAATTGCAAAATTCGTTGGAGAGAAATTTTTTCGATATTTGAGCTACACACGCTGCACTAAATGTGTTTCAAGTTGCCAGCGTAGTAACTTTTCTAACCATTCTTTCTTCACACTTCTTTCACTTCTTTCACTTCTTTCACTTCTTTCACTTCTTTCACTTCTTTCACTTCTTTCACTTCTTTCACTTCTTTCACTT
>JAMYHI010000360.1:0-20219 GCA_025531525.1 Pichia sp. P7020A | reverse complement strand
GATCCCCTGTCGAAGTTGGGATGCAATTTCTCTGTTTTTGTGCCAACTTTTACGTTGCTGTCCGTATGCTTCTAGCAACGCCGATAAATCATCAGATGAAAGTGTGTTTTTCTTGTTTGCATCATCATCATCATCATTATCGCTACCAGTATCAGTAGTCTTTCTAGTTGCCTCATCAATAAGCTCAGCACACTTCTTTTCGTTTTCAAACGCCAACTGATCATATCTCGTAATCAAAGCATCCTTGGATATACTATGTAGCGCATCGTACATCTCTATTTGTTTGTCTTCAAACCCTTTTAGTAGTTCATGATATGACTGCAAACTAAACTGAACATTGTTTAGGCGTTTGAGAAGACATTGCTCCGAAACCTCCATACGTTCATCACGGCCTTCTCTTTCTGTTTCTCTTTCTGCTTCTTCCCGTTCATTTTCCTCTTCTTCACTATGTATCTCCTTTTGTAGTTTCACAATAATTTCATTCTGCGCTTCTTCTACTTCTTTCAACTGACTTCTTATGTATTCAAAGTCTTTGGAGAACAATGTTTCCAAGTACCCGAATTGCAATTCAATTGATGTACTGAACTCCTTAATCTTGGATGTTGGAATCCATTGTACAAAGTCTGGTATGGGGATTTCCGGCAACGATCCAGCATGACTTTCTTTGAATAACTGCAGAGCATATCCATGCTCAATGATTCTAAAAGGCAACTGCACATGATTATCCAGATTCTCAACGTTCGGATCTGTGAGATGCGATTGGCTCAGTTGCAATTCTAGCTGATTAATAACACTGGATGATGGCGTCGTATTTCGCTTCGTAATAAGAATCTGCCGCTGCTTAGTAAGATTAGAAGGCAGTGCTGGGAGAGGTGGAACTGGCGATGTCATAGCTGCCAATTGGAACACTTAGGACAATAGAGTGTTTTATTTACAAGATATAAGTACTTGGGAAAGCTGTATAATTAATAATTACCGAAGAAACAGAGAGAAAACCAGAACAATCCCGAAATCAAATTAAAAGCCGGGACTGCCTACTATGAAAACAAAGTTCACCATTTTGGCCACTTCTATCTTCCTTGCCACATTTGCTGGATTGGCTGCTATATACATAGGCACAGTATACAACGAGAGCGACCATAACATCACCAACATAGATATATCAACCATGGGTTCTAACGTTTTAAGATTCAATGCACCATTGCAAGCCACTGCATCTGTTATCATATTGCACGGACTTGGCGATTCCGGGGAAGGATGGAGATTTTTAAGTGATATGCTTCATCAACACGACAAATTCAAGACTGTGAACTTTATTTTCCCTAATGCTCCAGTGAAGCCATTGTCAATTGCTGGAGGCCAAGAGGTGTCACAATGGTTTGACATTTTTGAGATGGGTAACCCCAATGCGAGACAAGATGAGGACGGTTATTGGGCATCTGTTGCCAGAGTGGGTAACTGGATTGATGATGAGATATTGAACGGCATTGATCCATCTAAGATTGTTGTTGGTGGGTTCTCACAAGGTGCATCCCTCAGTCTTGGTATTTCTGCCGCATACGATAAGAAGTTAGCCGGTATTCTATGCCTATCTGGATTCTTCAACATGAGACAAGGTATTACCTCACGATTAAAGGATGCTAACAAAAGCACTGATATCTTCCACGGTCATGGGGATATGGATCCAATGATCCGTGTCGATCTTGCCAAGTCCTCTGCTAAGTACTTCAAGGAACAAGGATTCACTAACTACAACTTGAAGATCTATCCTGGTATGGGTCATTCTACTTGTGAAGAAGAGCTCACCGATATAGCAGACTTCCTGATTAAGAGTCTCAATCTATAACTATTATGTTGATTAACTATAGATACATAAACATTTAGTAGCAGTTTGTAGTACGCTAAAAAAATTATAGGTAAATTTATTGGGAGTTAGCCAGCCTCACAAGCTTAGCCTCATCCTCTTCCATCAATTCGCACAAAAATTGGATTCCATGCTGTTGCTTTGCCAATACCTTCACAAGTTTTCTGATAACATCAGTCTGTGAATCATCTTCATCGATACCGAGATCGCCATTGACATCGCCATTAGCCTTTTTATCCGAGTTAACTTGCGCTGAAACAACGTTGGTGCTTCTTCCAGTGTTACTGAGTTCCTGGTATCTATCTTTCAAGCTTGATAAACGTGCCCATAATTCGTTAACTCTATTCAACCCCACTGGATCATCCAACTTTGCCAAAAGTGCTTGAAACTTTGAAATCAAAATCTCTTCATCATTAGCAAGTGGATATCCCTTGTATTTTAGTATAGTGAGATTGATTGCAATCTTCAATAACTTGATACTCAGATTCTTTTGCTTCATTTTACATTTGAGTAACATTGCATTGGTATGTAAGTCGTGCTTCTCATTCAGTTTTCCCAATTTGTCATTAACTTCATTCAATAGCACACGAGTCTGTTTAACGTGTGTCTCTTGCAATTGATTTCTTTCAAAAAGTCCTGTGAATCCCGAACATTTGACAGGTATGCTATTGTAGTCCTTAGGTCTGTTCTTCATGGCATTTTCCCATTCTTCTGCAGTTTCATTGACAGGACGCGTGAAATCAGTGAAGGATGGATCAACACGATTGTAGACATGGGTGACCATGCTACAGTTTGAGTTTGTGGAGTCCCACGAAGATTTGATCTTTGCTAGTTTGTCATTGACTGTAGGAGTGTATTCTTTACTGCCGGTATTAATAACATTGGTGGATGATTGTTGGGGCTGAATTGGTATCAGAGCTTGCTGTTGAGGTTGGCCAAAATTCACGAGACTTGTACTTGGAGCGGCTGTAGTTGTTGTTGTTGCCACTGAAGGTTTGTTGTTAGACCAAGAGAATGAAGGCTGTGCATTAAATGTAGTCGGTTGTTGTTGTTGTTGTTGTTGTTGTTGTTGTTGTTGCTGTTGTTGCTGTTGTTGCTGTGCGTTTGTGCTCTGACCGAAAAGACCAGCACCTGGTTGGGTGGTAGTCGGTGCACCTAAAGAGAGTGCCGGTGCTGCTGGCTTTGCTCCAAACGAAAAGCCCGTAGAACCACCAGTAGTTGTAGTGCCGACCGGCTTTGCACCAAATGAAAAGCCTGTAGAACCGCCGGTGGGAGTAGTAGACGCAGTTGCCGCCGTACCAGCTGGTTTTCCACCAAAAGAGAAGCCCGATGCACCACCTAAAGCAGGTGCTGCTTGGGCAGTAGTTGTACCCGCTGGATTTGCACTACCAAAGGAGAAGCCCCCAACAGCAGGGGCAGATCCAGCAGCAGCTGGAGTGGTGCCGGTATTTGTGTTTGAACCGAAGGAAAATGCTGGTTTGGGAGCGGAGCCAGTCGCTGTTGCGCCCGCACTGGGGGTGTTGCTGGATCCAAAAGAGAACCCAGTGTTCTGTTGCTGTCCGAACATTGTATGTGTATGTGTGTCTGTGTCGTCCAGTGTGCTGGAACGCCGTGTAACCTTTCTCCAGGAAAGAAGATTGTCTCTTCTTTGAACTCTGAACATCAACATTTCATGTTCAAAACATGAAGAAAAATGAAACACCGTTTACTTCAGCTATACAATAATAAAGTTGTGACAGTCAACTGCTCTTTCAACTACATACACCGGGACTACACTTCGGGTATACATGTACAACGTGCTGGCACTCGTGTTACCCGTGTTTTCTTCGGAGAGTGTTGCGTATCGTCGCCGATGGGAGATATGCCATCTTCAGCCCGTTCTTTGCTCTCTGTTCTCTGCGCTCCGCTCTGAACGCCAGAGCTATTGACCGCCACGTAGGGACAAGACAAGATGCAAATCGCTGCCTGCAACCACTCCACACTCTGCTAGAGTCTTGTCGTCGTCCAGTTGTCGTCCTGCAAACAAAAACCTCTGCTGCTGAGGAGGGATACCCTCCTTCACCTCGACCACCTCCTTCAACTCGCTGACGCGCTGGTTGAGGTCTATGTCCACCGGGATGCTTCTGCCTGTCAAACTTCTGATCTTGATCTCTACCATTTTGCTGTGTACGCTGCTATGTACGCTGCTGTGCTCTTTGCTGCCACCGCCAGCATGAACACAACATTACGGCTCTCGCCTTCTACTTCACCTTCCACCTTTTGCTGCAGATGCTCTTGCCTATTCAGGACATTTGCATGATTTCGTTTCGGCTTTCAAGTTTCAAGAGAAGATGTACTTCTTTACGTAGTGCTTGCGCATATACATCTTCATACACAGTCATATCAAACCCCATACTAGATCCTTACAATGATACCGACGCCCATAGTTCCAGACTTGGACGTGGATCACGTTTATGAACCGGCAGAAGATACGTTTTTGTTCCTAGACTTGTTCGAACAGCTCCACAATGATGGTTACTTCAAGAAACGCCCATCTAACTCTCACCACCACATTAGATCTCCCTTAGTTGTGGAACTTGGTTCTGGATCAGGAGTGATATCGACTCTCATATCCAGCAATGAAATTATTCCTTCGGCTATTCATTTGGCAGTCGATATCAATCAAATCGCTTTGAAGACAACACTTTCCACCCACGCTCATAACAATCCGTCCAAGCTTCCATTCGACGCGGTGCGATGTGACCTCACAACGGCGCTGCGCCCCAACCAAATAGACGTTATGATATTCAACCCTCCATATGTGCCGTCTGAAGAGATACCACCAATTCCTGACTCAAATGACGATGAGAATTCAGCTTGGATAGATTTGGCACTTGTAGGTGGTGATGATGGAATGCTAATCACCCGCAAAGTTCTCGATTCCCTCGATACGATTTTAGCAGTGGGTGGTGAAGCTTACATCTTATTTTGTGCCCGAAATAAACACAAAGATGTGACAGAACAGTTTGCTGAGAACTGGAAGAACTTCTCCGTTTCTGTTGTGATTGAACGAAAGTGTGGATGGGAAGAGCTCGCTATTTACAGGTTCACCAAAACATTCTAGTCAATAAGGGTGATAGTGAAATTGCTTCACATCTCTAAATGTGTATACGTAATCTATAAACCTAAATTAATTTCTGCTGAAGATATCGCTTGATATGTCCACACAGATAGCATCATAATCAACATCCTTTAGCTCGTACTCATTTTCATATTTGTTGATCTTTAACTTGTTGAAAAATGTCTTTAATTCGACAACGTCACCAATTTTGGTCACACCAAAGAGCATTGGAACTTTCTTAGCATTTAAAGAGCTATCAGATATAATTTCTTTGCTAATACCACTTCTCACATCACTCATACGACTCTTGCATATCTTTTCAACAATACCAACTTCCGAACCAGCAGGAATACTTGAAAATATACCATCCATACTATCGCTGATAAAGATCCATTCATTCAGCTGAAATTCCTCTTGGCCAAGGATCACCAAAACATCGAGTAACTTGCATCCTTGCAAAAATATACCGTTGAAAATGTCAGCTTCTTCCTTCTCTTTGGTATCAGCTGCAAGTGGAACACCCGCACCACCCGCAACAGCACTTGCACCGGTGCTGGCACTTCCCGTTCGTTGGGTAAACAACACATCATCACCAGCATCTGCATCCTCCACAATCTTTTCGTAAGTCTCTGTGAACAAAAAATACAGGGACTTATTAATGATAGTCCATAGATCTGTTAAGTGGTTCTCACCGAATTTGAGGACAATCACTCTCAAGAGCAACAATAACCAAGACTCAAGGGCACAGTATCTAGTCATTTGGCGGAATGCAACAAAGAACTCATCCAATTTGTCAGTAAGTGGACCTATGATGGCCATAAAGGTATCTCTTTCATTGATCAACATCAAATAAATGAGCCTCTTAATGATCGGTATGTTCCCATTCAAAATGTCAACCTCATCATTCCAGTTGAATAGTAACGTACCTGTATTGTTTGTACTACCAGATAATATTAACTTGCTTGTTATGAAATCGTTGACTTTACTCACATCAGCAAGAACCCAGTTCTTCATAATGGTGTTCCATTTCTTCATCGAATCAGAGCTAAGGTTATGTGATTCTGGGTTAAAGAATCCATCATCCTGCAAAATATCTTGCACAAAAGTTCTCCAAATCTTCAAGTCCTTACAAAGTCCACTCTCGCTCAATGCAACAAGTAAATCGAGAATGTATTCTGGAAAGACGTTAAAAGTGATGTTCCCGCTCTTTGAAATTATACTGCTCACACCATTGATAATGCCTGCCAAAACGTTGTTGAGCTTATCAGAGTCATTGATTAGAAACTTCATGTGTGGAGAGACTCTGATCAAGGACATACATAGTTCTTTCCTGAACACAACCTTTTCTTTACTAGTACTACCGACGTTGCGTTCGGAGGTATGATCTGTACCCTTCTCATTTTTCTTCGCATTCTGCAAAAGAACACTTGATAAGGTGGCTTGATTCGAACCAACCTTCACAGTAATGCATAATGTAAGTACTTTCATGAATGTTTCATGAATGTCCTTACTTGTTCGTCTCTGTTGTCCATAACTGGTACTCAATAATTTTTCTCCAACCACTGCGAGAAATTCAAGTAAGTTTGGATATATGTATTTGTAGGATGAGGTATTGGAGGTTGCATCCTTGAGAAAATTCTGGATTTCGTTACTCCAAACGTATTCCAAATTCTCAAAATCTGTCAAACTTCTACAATATTCGACCAAAAACCGGCTCAGTGTATCCTCATTCAGATTCGACATTAACAGAGATCTTCTATTCTCTTCAAGTAAGGAATAATTGACACGAGATATAATGCTGTCAAGTATGTACCCGAGTATGATTTTCTGCTTGCAATCGTCCAAAACTTTGAAGAGTTTGAATCCCGTTTGTAATCTTTCATTCCCCTCTGTTCTAGTTTCGTAACATTCAATCAAAGCTTCAATTGTTTCCAAAGGTTCCATCAGATAACATTGCTCGAGTATTTTCTTGCATCTGAATTTGATCTTCCCTAAATAGAAATTGAGCGTCTTGCCATAATTCAAATCAAAGCCAAGGTCAAGGTCAGCGTCAAGATGAAGGCTCGTACTCACTTCATTTGCAGGATCCATACAAACCCACATTTGATAGACTATGAAAATGGCTCTTCTGAAGGCTTCAATTAGATCACGTTTTTTCTTAGCCCCTTCGTTTTTATCATCAACATTCTCCACTTGGAAAACTCCTTGGATGACAGAACCGAAAAATCCAGTCTCTCTGCCGCTACCACCGTTGATAGCACCACTTCCACCTCCACTGCCACTGCCATTCGCAGCGAGTGCACCAGGATGACCTGATCCGGCAATGTTTCCAATATGACCGAATCCAAAATTGTCAGACAAAACGTAACCAAGATGTTTATGACACTTCATCAAGATTTGTTCCATTCCGACAATCAGACCACAGACAGAGTCTGCGATGAGGTTCACTTTACCTTCTTCGTTTTTGATAAGGGGTAGGTAATCACGTTCAATTTTGCTGCACATGCAGTCAATGACACCCGTACAAATTTGCGATGTCAAGTCTGGATAGTAATCTGCAGTAGAGATGATGAGATCGATCCAATGGTCAAATGCAGCGGCGCTGTCACAACTTTTGATGCCTACGGTGATGAAGTCTAATAAATTGATTGATTTAGAAGAGTTTGCACTGGCAGCACTTGCATTTGCGCTTGTGTTTGCTTGTCTCTGAGTGCTGATGCTGAAAATGGATTGTTTAGAATGTTGGTTTTTACTTGAGAGTTTGATCATTTTGATGATTGTTTCGATATAGTATGAATTGACGGAACTTTTCATTGTGGAGAATTCCTTCGATTCGTGTAAGATACAATTTTCCTCACAATTGCCTATAAGGGACACAAATATATCATTGAAATCAGGTTCGTTACCATCAATCAGTATACCAAACAACATCAATGAAAGTCTTACGCAATTGAGGTAGTTCTCCAAAATATGGGTATCAATAACGAGTCTCCTAGAAGGTTCAATCTCCATGATCTTTGTAAGAACAATTATCATGAACGATTTATATGTGGAAATATCCCAGTTTCGGGTTTTGATGAATTCAATCTGTTTGTTATTATCAATAACGCATAATTCCAATTTGAAATTATTCAAAATTTCCACGTCCAAACTGAGCAAGTTGAAGATCGTGCCCAATTGGCTAGAAATTTTCGCAAAATCGATCATAGTGACATCTTCAGCAATGAAAGAATCTTCCATATACTCATTGTTGAAGATATCCATGCATAAAATTCTGAAAATTTTATTAAGTGTCCCCGATGCCATTGTGGATTTCAGCCATTTCAAAATTTGGGCAGAATATACGCCATTCTGTAGTTCTCCTAAGATTATGTAAAGTGGTGCATGTAGTATATTTACGGAATCGCTCGCATCGTTATTCAAATGGATCCATAAGATGTTGAATTGCGATAGTCTTTGATGGAAATCGAGCTCTAATAATAGTTCACACAGTGCCGCTTCTATGTATGCAGATCCGACAATATTCTCCAAATTCCAAAATTTATGAATGATTTCCACCTGGTATCTGTTATTGGAACCAGCAAGACAATTCCACAGAGACTGAAGGGTTATCTTTAACAATTTCAAGAGTTTTAGCCTTGTTAGGTCTCTGATGAGATATTTGAAAAGCACAGAGATACCGAATGTCGTGTGAAGATCATTGCAAGTGGTAGTAGTACCGGTGACAGTTTCAGTAGTAGTTGCATCTTTGTCAGATTGTAAGATTTGGTGATAGATGGAAGTTGTATCCCATGCTGCAATGACATCAATTCCCGGCTCTGATACGGGGATGATCTGCAATAGGCTGTCAAAGATGGTGGCAGCTTTCCAGAAAATAAAACTGTTCTTTCCAAAACTGTTCATGATGATGGCATGTGTGAAACCGAGGTATAGAGCCGATAGGTCACTAGTGGGGTATGGTTTTACACTGCGATCTGGAGGGGATACATCTGTAGATGCCGTTGCTGTTGCTGGTGCTAGGGCGTAGTATTCGTTAAGTTTGGTCAACACTTCATCCTTCGTCGTTGGTTTGTAGTAATCTATTGAGAGCAAGTCTTTATTTGCCAGGTCTAATGGTAATAGTGCCCTTGAAGGGATGAGTTTGATCAAATTCTGTAAAAGTTGAACGCGTTTGGCGGAGTTGTTGAATGTGGCAAATGCTGCAAGTAAGATGAGTGGAACGTGAGTTATGATCATCTCTTCATCTTCGACGTTATAGTTTTTCAAGATGAATAACACTAAGTCGATTCCATCATCTTGGATCAAAGTGAGGATATTACACCATATGACGTTTGTCTCAACGGCGTCAAATAGATTGTTGGCGTGTTTGATGATTTGTTCGAAATGCGAATTGTAGGAGTCGTGGATAATTTTGGAAACGTTGAGGATGGGGATGAAAAGGTGAGGTAAGATAGATTGGCCGATTTCCCATTTGTCCATCATAGAGATGGCTATATCGCAGACATTATTAAAGTTGTGCACGAGTTTTTCCGGGTCAATTAGATCCAGGGCCGTTTCATCAATGGTGATCAATCCAAGCAAGGCGCCTAAGAGATGCCTTTGGCTGTATTTCTGGAAGTATTGGAGTCTGGATAATTTTGGAGTTGCGGTACTGGTTGTAGTAGATGTAGTGGCCTTGGTGGAAGCAGTGGTAGCAATGGTAGAATCTGGTCCGAGTAGCCAGTTCCAAAGCCTTCTGTTTAACGACATATCCTTGCGAAGCACGGTACTCGTGACGCTAACGAAGAGTTGTTGCATGAGTGTTTCATTGATGATGTAAGTGTACAGTGGTAAATGCAAAGGTAGCTTTGAGAGGAGGATGTCAAAGAACCCTCTCTGAACAAACAAATTCTCATCTCTCATTGCTGTGGAGAAAGCCTTTATAAGGAGTCCCGGTTCTGTACCTAGACATGCGCGTGCATCTTCGGAGAGGTGCGGCTGTATGTGATTACTGACGATTGCATCGATGTCGCTGTCAATATCTTCACTGATTGGTGGTGTTGTGAAAGAGGGGAATTTTCTGGTCATGTACTCCATTGCGCCTGCTCTTTTATCAGGGGAGGTGACGATGATGAGCAACAGACATTGCCAGAAATGGGTTATGTCCTTGAGATGCGATTTGAGGGACTCAATGAGGTCCATTGTCTGGTCGAAGAACTCGGAGGTGGTATCATCTAGCGCTGCGAGTAAACTGAGAAGAATAGCCTTTGTGCAGGAACGCAATACTGAAGGTTGTAATTGGACAATGTGAGTGTTGTAGAGGTCTAATAAATCTTGTTTGATGGAGATGCTTGCGTAAGACATTAGTGGGAGAATCCCTGGTAGCCAGAGGGTTATGGACTTGCTTGTGTTTTCCGGCTGTAGGATGTTGAAAATGGTTGTGTAGAGTTCAATTGCCTTTTTATGGACTCCGCTGGGTAAAGAAGGGAGGATGCATTGTGATAGAGTGACTGAGACTTGGAAATCATAAGGGATCCAATTTGTCGTTGCTACATCGGGATTGGAGAGGAGTGCTTTCTGCAATTTGACGAGAAAGGCAATGTAATCTGCCCATTCATCGACGGCATCGAAAGCTTGGAGTGCTTTCTCCACGTTGGCCATGTACTTCTTCTCCTTACTGGATAACGATGCGGACTGGCCTAGGGCTGTTAGGGTTGATCTGGAGCGTGCGTTTGTCGACTTTGAGCCCTGGAATAGCGGGAGCGGTCCCATCATGCGGTGCATATTGGATATGAGCTGAGTGTGAGAGCGTGGTGAGTCAATTGAGTGGGGGAGTCCGCTGTCACTGTGTCGTTGCCGTTGCCGTTGTGTAGTACGTAGTTCTTAGTTCTTGTTTTCGCTCCTTGTTCAACTTACTCAACTCTCATGTTTTCATGTTGAGCTTTGCGCTTTCTTCTTTCTCCGTTGTTTTTGTTTTATTTACGTTTTACTTCGAAGCAACAACGATCATCCATCCCTTGGGTAAACGCCAAGTAATGTACATTTTACGCGTAATATGGTACCCAGGTCAGGGATTTCTATATTTCATTGTAAGGAAACAATGTTGGCATTACTTTTTCACTCATTTGAAACCCCTTTTCATAGTAGCAATAGTAGTGTACATATTAGCTATCCCTATATCATTGATATTGATATTAGCCACTGGTGGGATGATACTGACCGTGTTACCAAGTATTTTACAAAGTTGTAACTTCATTATCAATTTCATCAATAAGAGTATCATACTCCCTAAAATTCTTCATAAATTATTTGATTGTATCGTACATGAACACATTAAAGATCAATATGGTTATCAATATAATAAATTACCACGAGGGGTACTCAACCCATATTTACCAGGTTTTTACGGAGAGACGATATTAGGACGTACCATTAGAACATCCATAAGATTGGGTGGTCCCATTTGGTGGATAATGAAATTAGTATTATGCTTCTTAGTGAATATGATACCTATAGTGGGACCTTTATTAGTTATTATCATTAGGGCTAACGCATCCGGGTTTGGTAAACATAAACGATATTTCCATTTAAAAGGGTACAGTGCTGCACAAATTCATTATGTTTGGGTACATCGATGGGGGCAATATTTTGCATTTGGGTTTGTGGCATTATTAATGGAGGCTGTACCTGTAATGGGGTATCTCTTTGTATTCACAAATGTCATTGGAGCTGCATATTGGGCTGTTGATATTGAGAGGGAACAAAGGCGTGTCACGTGATGCGAGTCACGTGACGTTGCGCATTTTTTTGTTGGTCACGTGCCGGCGGCCATTTGCGGGCCGGTGTAAAAGCGGAATCCGCTTGAAGTGGGATTGCCGATTACGGAGTTTGGGCGGCGCGTGATTGGCCAACTGACTGGGGGTCGGGGTTCGGGGGTCGAATCGGGCATCTGTTGTGTTGGGTTAATTGTATAAGTATAAGTATAAGAATGGCGAGAGGTGCCGCTAAGACGTATAGGAGCGGCGTAAAAGGTGGATAGGAGGTATCTGTAGAAGGTTCTGAAAAAGCTACGCAACACGCAGCACAGCACAGCACACGTAGCACACGCAGCAATGGCATTTGAAAAGATTACAGTGAAGACCCCTGTCGTCGAGATGGACGGTGATGAGATGACCAGAATTATCTGGAAGATGATCAAGGATGAACTCATCTTGCCCTTCTTAGACATTGACCTCAAGTATTACGATCTCGGTATTGAATACAGAGACCAAACTGATGACAAGGTTACCGTTGAATCTGCAGAGGCTACTAAGAAGTATGGTGTTGCTATCAAGTGTGCTACCATTACCCCTGATGAAGCTAGAGTGGAAGAATTCGGCCTTAAGAAGATGTGGCTATCTCCAAATGGTACCATTAGAAACATTTTAGGTGGTACCGTTTTCAGAGAACCAATCATCATTGAAAACATTCCAAGAATCATTCAACATTGGGAGAAGCCAATTGTCATTGGTAGACACGCATTTGGTGATCAATACAAGTGTCAAAACATTGTCACTCCAGAATGTGGTGGTGATTTAAAGCTCGTTTTCACTCCAAAGGATGGTTCTGCTGCAATTGAAGTTCCAGTGTATCATTACGATGGTAAAGGTTGTGCTTTAGCTATGTACAATACTGAAGAATCTATCATTGGTTTTGCTACTGCATCATTTGAATTGGCAGTTTCTAGAAAGTTACCACTTTATATGTCTACTAAGAATACCATCTTGAAGCAATATGATGGTCTCTTCAAGGATACTTTTGAAAGAATCTATGAAGAATCTTACAAGACCAAATTCGAAGAATTGGGTATCTGGTACGAACATCGTCTCATTGATGATATGGTTGCACAAATGGTCAAATCTAAGGGTGGTTACATCATTGCTATGAAGAACTACGATGGTGATGTTGAATCTGACATTGTTGCACAAGGTTTTGGTTCTCTCGGTCTTATGACATCTGTTTTAGTTTCTGCTGATGGTAAATCATTTGAAGCAGAAGCTGCACATGGTACCGTTACTAGACATTACAGACAACATCAACAAGGTAAGGAAACTTCTACTAATTCCATTGCATCCATCTTTGCATGGTCTAGAGGTTTGTTAAAGAGAGGTGAATTGGATGAAACTCCAGCAGTTGTTCAATTTGCTGAAACTTTAGAGAAGGCTACCATTGATACCGTTAAGGTGGATGGTATTATGACCAAGGATTTGGCCTTAGCAAGAGGTGAAACTGACAGATCTTCTTATGTCACCACTGGTGAATTTATCGAAGCTGTCGGTAAGAGATTGACCAAGGAACTTGGTGCTTAAACGAAGTGATCCCTCCTCCCTCCTCGCCCCTTCCTCCTGTTCTGTATAGCGTAGTGTATTGATTGCACTTTAATATTCTAGATTCCACAAATAAATACCATTCATCCCCATTCCCGTCGACTCGAGTCTTCGACTTTTGACTTTTGACATGTGACACATGACTAACAGAGTACCCCGTACTGGATTGTGTTTTTTGTCTATCGTACGATATTACTCACTTTACAGTATTACTACGAACCGCTGCATAAACTACATGTGCGATTGGCTGAGGTATTGTCAATATCCAAAGATTGATTGCTAGTATACAAATTGAGTTGTTGGTATAAAGTTTTGGTTTATTTAACCACCGAAACCGTACAAGGTTCTACCTTGTCTCTTCAAAGCGTAGACAACGTCTAAAGAAGTGACGGTCTTTCTCTTTGCGTGTTCTGTGTAAGTGACAGCATCTCTAATGACATTCTCGAGGAAAGTCTTAAGGACAGCTCTAACTTCTTCATAGATAAGTGCAGAAATTCTCTTAACACCACCTCTTCTAGCTAATCTTCTAATTGCTGGTTTGGTAATACCTTGAATGTTATCTCTGAGAATCTTTCTGTGTCTCTTTGCACCACCCTTACCTAAACCTTTTCCACCTTTTCCTCTACCGGACATTGTATTGTATGTATTTGTTGTTTGTTGATACTAAAAGAGAATATAATTAAATAGAGAAAAAGGGTATCAAATTCCAAAGTAAAGACTGAGGGCACGCCTGCTGTTTTATACCAGTTGGCAAATGGCGAAAGTAGATGACAACAGGAAGCGCGCTGAATAAGGAGAAAGGAGATGCCCCGTGCTGAGGTTTACCGGAGACGCGGAGTAAAACTGGGACCGCAGTTGCGTGTAAGTGCCGGTCCAGCGTTTACTATTGTGCGCTGTAAAACTGGGACCTGCATTTCCCGTTCCCAAGTTTACACCTGCGGGCGCGTAAACGCTGGACCGGGGGAACGAGTGGCGGCTCAGCGGGCTCAGCGATTTTCCCAGTTCTACGCGCGCAGTATAAAAGCGGCGGTGCCCGCTCTCTGTTGAAGGGAAGTCTGGAGTGGATCGGACGATAAGATAAGTTATTAATTCCCTTCTTCTCACCCATCACACAAACAAACACAATGGCTAGAACCAAGCAAACCGCAAGAAAGTCCACCGGTGGTAAGGCACCAAGAAAGCAACTTGCCTCCAAGGCAGCAAGAAAGTCTGCACCAGCATCCGGTGGTGTCAAGAAGCCTCACAGATATAAGCCAGGTACCGTTGCCCTCAGAGAAATTAGAAGATTCCAAAAATCTACTGAATTACTTATCAGAAAGCTCCCATTCCAAAGATTGGTTAGAGAAATTGCACAAGATTTCAAGACCGATTTGAGATTCCAATCTTCTGCAATCGGTGCTTTGCAAGAATCCGTGGAAGCATACCTCGTTTCTCTCTTTGAAGACACTAACTTGTGTGCCATCCACGCAAAGAGAGTTACCATCCAAAAGAAGGACATTCAACTCGCAAGAAGATTGAGAGGTGAAAGATCCTAAGTGTGCTTAGCCGTCAACCTTCTCCCTTTTCCTTTCTCCCTTTAGTTTATCTAAACAGTGTATATTAGCAACAAACCTCGATACCAGAACAAACAAACAAAAGTAAAAGTAAACCCTGACCAAATAAACTTTATCAACACTTCTCGGCGTGAACCAGGGACAGGTCACTACACAGCAGAGGAGACCAGGGCATGGCACATCAAACACCAGCTGCACACTAAACCAACCACTCCTCTTCCTCTTCTTCCTCTTCTTCCTCTTCTTCTTCGTGTACCCGTCTCCTTTCTCCCACTCTTCCTCTTCGATAACCACCCATACTCAAACCAAACCCAAACCATGCCTTCATCCTTCCCGCTCCCAACTCCGACCCCGACCTCAGGCCCGCTCTCCAGCAAAGTACCTTCAGCAGACACACCAGCCTCCCTCGTTGCTACTTGGGGGCTCTCACCCTTCCCTGCCTGGGCCTTCACCACGGCACTCTTAGCATCCACAGCTGTACGCACTCCTGCCGTGGCTATTCCAACTTCCACATCTGCCACCGGAACTGCTGCTTCTGCCGCTGGCGCTGCCCTGAAGGGGTACCGGACTCCAAAGATTGTCTCTGCGTATCCTTCCAACATGCAAGTTGCCGTTTTTGGTGCATTCACAGCTCTTGGTGGATTCATGTGCTATGATAACGATCCAAAGAATGGATCTGCCGTAGTTGGAGTATGGTCACTCCTTTACGTGCTAGCAAATGCAAAGAAGAGCATGTGGAACCTCAAATTCATGCCCAAGGCACTCACGGGTATGGCTTTAGTTAATGCTGCACTATATGGTGGTAAGTTTGCAGGTATTGTCTAAATTTTTTACCCTACTCTACTATACTCTACTTCTATACGTTTACTATGTTCTGTATGTGAATCATCACCATCGTATTGGCAGTAGATTGCGCTGTCTTGCATATTCTTCCACCTCTCGTTCATCATACATTTCAATGAACTGTTGATCCAATGGCCGTTCTTTCGGATATGCGTACCTTCTGTACTCATCGAAGATCATCGAATGTGACCATTGTTGTAACTTGCGGATACATCCGACAACGCAACCGGTACGATGTTTCCCCCTATTACAATGTACTAAGATGGGTTGATTGGCAGGATCAATGAGAATCTGCAACGCCTGCGTCACCAAATCTGGCTTGATCTTCACAAATGGTTCCTTATTACCACTTAAACCAATTTGGAAAATCTTGATCCCCTGTTGTTCATTGAATGTAACATTCTCAACAGGGTATGACTCCGGAATGAGACAGAGTATACTCTTCAGATGTAAACTCTCCAAGAAGGGGAAATTATCTACCCTAGGGAAGGAAGATCTGTATATCCCCTCACAAACTCGTGCAAAGTTCTCTGGTGGCATGTACATTCCAACAACGGATTTACTGAATGTGAGTAGTCCATTCTCACCAACAGTTGCGTGTTCGAGCTTGGCGTTGGCTCCACCTAAACCTCCTCTATGATTGAGAGTCTCCGTCTCGGCAGCTTCGACACGGTTTAAGTATGCTTCCACAACGTCACGGTCTGTGGGCACGTACCGATCGTACACTTCTTCATCGTCTGCAACATCAGCATCATGGACAGGGACAGGGGCAGGGGCAGCCATCATAGCTTCTGCTGTAACACTGTCGTTAGTTCTCGGGTGGATGGTGGTAGTCGTTGTCGCCATTTCCTCAAATGGGACGTCCGCGTGCACCTGTTGTGGGACCTGCTTGGGCACCTGTTTCTGCTCCCCTTCCTGCTCCTGTTCCTGGTCCTGCTCGTCAAAGTCAAAGATCTCTACTTCCATGTAGCTGTGGTAGTGACGGTGCTGTGTCCTTGGTCACAGAACAGCCCTGTCCTGTCTACCGCTGTTGTTCTTCTGTTCATCGTCCGTCATTTTGGCTTTGTCTTGACTTTGACTTTGACTTCGACTCTATCATGTTTTTGCAAATTCATGCCACTCGGTTTACACTTTACACACGTACTTGCTACATACACTTCTTCACTGTCCCATCCCTCCCAACCACTACACAACACCACAACTTCCCCATATACACATGTCCGCACTCTTCAATTTCTCCTCTCTCCTACAGGTTCTCGTGCTACTCATTTGCACGTCCACGTACATCCATGCTCTTTACCCAAAACTTCTGGACTCTCGTCAAACGGGCGTACTTGGCGTGTTTTGGAAATGTGCACGTATAGGAGAACGTATGTCCCCCTACGTGTCACTCTGCTGCATACTCATTGCAGCTAACCAACTACTCAGCTAGAAACTAGAAATGTCTATAGGATTCAGTGTGTACATAAACTAAAAATAAAATAGCATAACATAACATGAACTTAATTAAGTTAATCTTTCCTTCTTTTACTATTGCTAACGGAATTCGGTAACTTCGTTGTCACCGGCCATCAATGCTCCCACTTGCTCATGGCCTACAATTGGTGCACATCTCATGGCATCGAGACGACTGTACACGGCTCTAACCATACAGAGACCCATGTCGACATCCTCTTCTTGGTCTTCCTCCTCTGCTTCGGAATCATCCTCTGCATCCTTAGCAGCGTTCTTGAGCTGAAGTTTAGAATTCTCCGCAGCAACGCGGATCTTCTCAGCGGCAATGAACCCAAGAACTTGAGTGTAAAAGTCCGGATCTGATGGCAGTTGGTAGAAAACAACGTTTCTCACTCCCTTGATTTCAAACCTCTTGTAGAAATGAAGTCTCTCAGTGTATAACATTACCTTAGCATGATTCGATCTGTTTTGGAAAAGTGCACGACTTCTAGTGATTTGACTATTACTCGAATATTCATCAATAGCAACAAATGAGACACCAGAGGATTCCTTCAAGTATTTCTTTAATCGCAAATAATCAAAATAACTAGGAATGTAAATCAATGTACCGTATTTGTAACTACTCTTGTTCAAAATCTGTGGTAAGATAACGTTCTTGAAGAATTCCAACCTCTTGTCCGGTTCTTGAGTGATTATGGACATGTCCACATCAAATCTGGTGAAAACTTGCTTGAGTCTCTCTTGTCTGTTGATAACTCCCATTTGGTACATACTATAATTTGTCTTGTCAACAACACTAGTATTCTCCATGGCAATGTACGTTGAACATCCAGCAAGTAAGTTTTTGGACCTTTTCACAACAGCGGTCATTTCTGGAGTGTTAAATTTAGCAAATGTCATCAATTGCGTCACGTATTCACTCTGTCCATTAATAGCCCACATTCTCACACGTGAGAAATCAACGTCCATGAAATCTTTAGGTGTTTGATTCAAATGTTTGTTCACAATGGTAGTGACATTATCCCAATTTTGCATCATCATACCCTCGGCCTTATCCAAAATGGTTATTTCAATTGAACTGAGGAAATTGTTCTTCATACCGTCTTGTTTCCCCTTTGCCTTAAGGTTTCCCTTTGCATCACGCTTATTACTATCTCCCCCACCATTACCGATCTTATCGTACAATTTCATCAATCCGATCGGTGAAGCGACGATAATGTCAGAATGTTCAAGTGGTGAGTATAATTTGAGAGTCTTTCTGGTATATTTCATACCAAGAACAAACATATCGTTGGTATTACCATCAAAGAATTCTTCAAAATCCTTGTCACGGGCTTGGTATACACGATCTCTGATTTTAGAGTCATCATAAAACTGCTGTTTGAACTTTCTCTTATTCTCAACATTATCCATTTGGAAAACGGATATAAGTTTGGTAATCACTCTATATGCGAAATTCCTACTTGGTAATAGAATGAGCACTTTCGGACGCGTGTAACCTTGATCTCTAAATTCAGGTTCTTCCTCATCTTTATCAATACTACCCTCACGCATTTTCTTCTCGTAGCTGTACTTCTTCTCATTATTGTTCAAGACACGATCACGGGTCTTCATTAGATGGTTTAAAACGTGAAGAAGATAGTAGTCTTGATATCGGCTCTTCATGTCCTCATCACCCATATACTGTAGATTGAAAGTCTCATATTTGAGCATGGAGTCTAAAAGAGAGACATCAACGGGAGTCATATCGTCTTCCATGGCAAGAACACGTTCTTGAACACGCTTCTTCACATTATGATATTTGAGTTTTTGTTCAAGAGATTTCGGAGTCGATGCCGCTTGTTCTAGATCAGAGGAGGTGACAGATGGGTAACCATATCTATACTTCACATACTTGAATTCATCTTCACCGTGATCCTCATCTTCATTTGCAGATTTGGTGATTTCCTCCTTAGAAAGCATCTTGAGACGTCTCTCAGAGGCAGGCAGTGTTTCAAATTTGTCCACCGATGCACTTATCGCATCTTCATCATTGAAATGTAAGTTGAATGCATCGTACTTGTTCAGAACATCCATATCATCTTGGGCTTTATCTTCTTCATCCAGCGCTTCATCATTCGCATCTTCGACATCTTCGTCCTTCTGCTCCTCGTCACTCTCCCCAGATTCTTCTTCACTTGGCAAATCTTCATCATTTTCATCATCAACATTGCCTGAAAATTCATCGAGATCATGCTCGGATTTCAACAATGTCACTAAGGCTGAATATGCCATTTTGTTTTCACCTCTTCTGTTTCTTTTTGCGGCAATCGTTGTCACCTTTCTCTCACTGTCCTCATCATCGTCATCACCTTCCTCATCATCATCGTCTTCATTTTCGGAATCGCTATCAACTGCTGCAGGATCTTTTCCATTTCTCCTTGGTTCTCTTCTGGTAGTTCTCGTCACTTGACGCATTTCTCTACGTCCAAATTGAGTTTTCTTGACCCTTTTCACGCCGGAAACGGGTCCATTCCCAGAATCTCTTTCCGCAGAACGCTCATTCACTTCTCTGATAGCCATTGTTGCTTGTTCTGGAGATTATTCCACTGAATTTCTACTTTATTAACTTCTTCAATGCTGTTCCTCTTTGGCAGGTGGTGAAGAAATGTGGAATTTCTGAAAAAAATTTTTAGTCCGCTGCGGAAAACATGAAACCAAATCCGTACATCTTCCACTTTCCACCCCCTACTCATCTCCTGCAATGCCACCGTAGCCATTGGTGCTGGGGCGCTGCACAATACGGTGCATCATCATAAGATCAAGCACAGACAGCAATGGAAGACGTGCAGTCGAAAGAGTATGCACAAGCCAGTGAGCAAGATGGGCGAAGCGAGTCATCAGAGGGGTCACCAACGCCTGGAACATACCCGTCAGGGACCAAATCAACAACTCCAACAACAACAAGAACGTTTAGTACGACTAATACGAGATCACATTACCAGAAAAGGCCCAGATTTACACGCACACAGCTCTATGAAGCGGCAATACATACTTTGCGAGTGATTTTCTCAACGATA